>CAUYTI010091414.1:0-26201 GCA_963575145.1 Galago senegalensis | reverse complement strand
GCCTGTGGTCCCAGCTACTTGGGAGGCTGAGGCAGGAGACTCGCTTGAGCCCAGGAGTTGGAGGTTGCTGTGAGCTGTAATGCCACGGCATTCTACCCAGGGGGACAGCTTGAGGCTCTGTCTCAAAAAAAAAAAAAAAATAAAGTGAGTCTCTGTTGGCAGCATACAGGATCGACAATTAAGGTTGTGAATGTATCCCAGAAAATCCGCTATGTGCCTCATTGCTGATGGCCAAGGGGAGGGCTTCGAAGGTGACCATAGTGATATTCAGCAATGAGGACTATGGAGCAGTTTCTCTAGGATGAGTTCATGAACTTAATTGTCATAGCTCATACAATGACAACTCCAATGGCTATTTCAGAAAGAGTTCCAAAATTGCTTTGAAGGGTGGACCAGGCACTGGTGTTGGTACAGAGCTTCCCAAGGAGAGTGCTTCAGAGGTGACCATATGATGTTTGGCAATGAGGAAGGCAGCACTTTTTCTAGGATGAGTTCAAGAAACTTAATTGTCTGACCTCATATAGTTGCTTTATGTATTCTTATCAATTCTGCCAATCTCTGCCATTTGATTGGGAATTTTAAACATTTCTTTAGGCCGGGTGTGGGGACTCAGGCCTGTAATCCTAGCACTCTGGGAGGCCAAGGTGGGAGGAGCTCTTGAGCTCAGGAGTTTGAGACTGTCCTGAGCAAGAGTGAGACTCCATCTTTACTAAAAATAGAAAAACTAGGGTGGCACCTGTGGCTCAAAGGAGTAGGGCGCTGGCCCCATATGCAGAGGTGACGGTTTCAAACCCAGCCCTGGCCAAAAACTGCAAAAGAAACAAAATAGAAAAACTAGCCTGGTGTTGTGCTGGCTGCCTGTAGTCCCAGCTACTTGGGAGGCTAAGGCAGGAGGATTGACTGAACCCAGGAATTTAAGGTTACTATGACATAGGCTGAAGCCACAGCATTCTAGCCTGGGCAACAGAGTAAGATTTGGGCTCAAAAAAAATTGTTTAGAGTAATTGTTCATAAGGCATGACCTGTGCCATTTTGCTATTTGCTGTGTATTTTATACTCTTTTTGTTCCTCAATTTTTCCATTACTGGAGCAAGGCACACTGGCTTAGTCCTGTAATTTCAGTGACTCGGGAGACTGAGGTGGGAGGATTACTAGAGCCCAGGAATTTGAGACTAGCCTGGGCAACATAGGGGACCCTGTTTCTAAAAAAAAAATTTTAATGGGCCAGGCATGGTGGCTCACACCTGTGATCCCAGCTCTCTGGGAGGCCAAGGCAGGTGGATAGTTTGATCTTACGAGTTCAAGGCCAGCCTGAGCAAAAAGTGAGACTCCATCTCTACTAAAAATAGAAGAACTGAGGCAAGAGAATCACTTGAGTCCAAGAGTTGGAGGTTGCTGTGAACTGTGATGCCATAGCACTCTACCCAGGGTGACAGACTCTGTCTTAAGGAAAAAAAAGAAAATGAAAAATGAAAGGGCAGTGCCCATAGCTCAGTGAGTAGGGCACTGGCCACATACATCAAAGCTGGTAGGTACAGACCCAGCCCGGGCCAGCTAAAACAACACTGACAACTGCAACAATAACAACAAAAATAGCCAGGCACTGTGGTGGTCACCTGTACTCCCAGCTACTTGGGAGGCTGAGGCAAGAGAACCATGTAAGCCCAAGAATGTGAGGTTGCTGTGAGCTGTGATGTCACAGTTCTCTACACAGAATGACAGCTTGAGACTCTGTCTCAAAAATAAATAAATAAAATGAAAAATGAAAAAATTAGCTGGGTATGGTGGTGGATAACCATAGTCCCAGCTGAGGCTTGAGTCCAGGAGTTCAAGGTTACAGTGAGATATGATTGTGCCACTGTGCTCTGTGACCTTGGCTACAGAGCCAAACCCCTGGTCTCTAAAAAACAAACAAACAAACAGAGCCTATTATCTTCTTTTGTGTTTCATTGGTTTATTTGTAGTATACTATTAGATTCCCCCTTTTTTTTCCTTTTGTGTATGTTTTTAAGATATTTCCATTTTTGTAGTTGCCATAGGGATTAGAGTATTTTGAAGATAGACCTCATGTTGTTAATGGATTAGATGATGGATGTGAGAAAGCAAGCCAAGAATAGCAGCAAGGTGTTTGGCCTGAGGACTGGAACAGTAGAGAAGAGATTTGTTGGGAAGGAGAAGACTTCTGGGAGAGCTTGTGGGATGGGGCGATGCAGAGAAATCAGGAGTGCAGTTTGGAGCACATTGAGTTTGAGCTGCCTGTTAAACAGAGCTGGGTGTGTCGAGTGGACAGTTGATACACAAGTCTGGGATTCAGGAGAGAGGTCCAGACTAGAGACAAATGTATTATATAAATCCCTTAGAGTGGATGAGTTCATCAAGGGAGTGAATAGATTGAAAAAATGAAATATCCTTAGAAATAAGCCCTGGGCCTTTGGGCCAGAGACGCCATCTTCCAGGAATTCACCAAAATGACAAACACAAAGGGAGAGAGGAAAGGCGCCCGATACATGTTCACTAGGCCTTTTAGAAAACACGGAGTTGCTCCTTTAGTTACATACATGTGAATCTGTAGGAAAGGTGATATTGGAGACATGAAGGGAATAGGTACTGTTCAAAAGGCATGCCCCACAGATGTTACCATGCAGAACTGGAGGAGTCTACAGTGTTACCCACACGCTGTTGGCATTGTTGTAAACAAACAGGTTAAGGGCAAGATTCTCACCAAGAGGATTAATGATTAAGCACTTTAAGAGCCCAAAGAGCTGAGATAGCTCCCTAAAATGGGTGAAGGAAAATGATCAGAAAAAGAAGGAGACCAAAGAAAGAGGTACCTGGGTTCAACTGAAGTACCAGCCTGCTCCACCCAGAGAAACACCTTCATGAGAACCAAAAGAAAGGAGCCTGAGCTCCTGGAACCTATTTGCCATGTGGCCTAACAGGTGTGCAGCACAGCATACAGGAGCACCAAGGAACCAATGGAACAGGAACATGAGGTGCTGGGACCCATTCCCCATGAATTCATGGCATAATAGACATTAAAAATAAAAGGTTAGGCTGGGCACAGTGGCTCACACCTGTATTCCTAGCATTTTGGGAGACCAAGGTGGATGGGTCACCTGAGCTCATGAATTCGAGACCAGCCTGAGCAAAAAAAAGAGACACACACACACACACACACCCATCTCTAAAAGTAGCCAGGCATTGTGGCAGGCTCCTGGAGTCACAGCTACTTGGGAGGCGGAGGCAAGAGAATCACTTAAGCCCAAGAGTTTGAGGTTGCTGTGAGCTGTGACGCTGTGGCACTCTACCGAGGGCAACAAAGTGAGACTCTGTCTCTATAAATAAATAAATAGCTACTGTAGAAACAAGAAGAAGAAGAAGAAAGAAGCCTTGGAACACACCAAGGAGTCAGGAAGAAAGATGAAAAAAGGGAGAACTGACAAAGATGACTAAAAAGAGTGGTTTATATATATTTTCTTTTTTTTCATTGCAAGAGTGGTTTATATATATTTTACATATTTGTAGTGAATTCTGTCATTTCTTGGCAAAGGATAATTCCACACAAATCTGTTTCCTTCTGAGTTTCTATAAATGATTTTTCTTCAATGTATTGTGTATGAAGAACTCTCATCAGTAATTCTGTATGTTTTTACTTCCTTACGGGGTCTAAACAGAAAAAGAGAGAAAGAAGAGGAAGGCTTCAGAGGATTTTTTGTTGGATTTTTTTTTTTTTTTTACTTCTTTTGCTCTCTTTTTGGCTATTAACAGCTTTTAAAAATCAGCTCAGCACCTGTGGCTCAAGTGGCTAAGGCGCCAGCCACATACACCTAAGGTGGCGGGTTCGAATCCCCAGCCCGGGCCCACTGAACAACAATGACAGCTGCAGCCAAAAAATAGCCAGGCACTGTGGCAGGCGCCTGTAGTCCCAGCTACTTGGGAGACTGAGGCAGGAGACTCACTTGAGCTCCGAAATTGGAGGTTACTGTGAGCTGTGATGCCACAGCACTCTACCCAGGGGGACAGCTTGAGGCTCTGTCTCAAAAAAAACAAAAATTAACAGAACAATTTACACACACATACATACACATACAATACACATATATATTTTTTTCTTTTTTTTCTCTTTTCCCCTGAGATAGAGTCTCACTTTGTTGTCCTTGGTACAGTCCCATGGCATCATACCTCCCAACCTCAAACTCCTTAGCTCAAACAATCTCTTATCTTCACTTTTCTGTTTTTTAGTGCAGACAGGGTCTCACTCTTGCTTAGGCTGGTCTTGAGCTCCTGAGCTCAAGTAGTACTTCCACCTTGGCCTCCCAGAGTGCTGGGAGTCGAGGTGTGAGCCACAGTGCCTGGCCCTTACTTATATATTTTTATTTATTTATTATTTATTTTTAGAGCCAGGGTCTCAGTGTGTTGCCCAGCCTGGACTACAGTAAAATTGAGAAGGCTCGGGTTTCTGCCATAGACAGAAGACACTGCCATCTCTCACTTAGCTTATACCAGCAGTCTCCCTGTGGTCTCCCTGTGCTCACCCTCACTCCCTTATAATTTAACCTCCCACTCGCAGCCGTCATGCACTGCTCTACTCAGAACCCTGCACTGGCTCCGTATTTAATTCACAGTAGAAGTCAGATTTCTTCCCCATTCCCTCCCTGACCTGTCCAGCTCACTCTCTGCTCCTTGCTCTCTGCTCTGGCCACACAAGCGCCTTGCCCGGCACTTGCCCTTGTCTTTAGAGATTTTGCTCCAGCTGAGTCCCCTGCCGGGGATGCACTCCTCCCTCAGAGGTCTTCCTGGTTGATACCCACCCCCGCCCCCACTCTCAGCCCTGCCTCAGCTCTCAGCGAAGCCTGCACTGCTGCACTGACCGTCTTCTGGGTAATACTGTGACCTGCTCACTTAGACTTTGAAACTCCTGACCCCCTTTCTTTTCTGTTTTAATTAAGATGGGCTTGGTTATGCTGTTTTAATAACCTAACCCTCAACTCTCAGTGACTTAACACAACAAAAACATATCACATTTATGTCCTATATCTATCCATTGTGAGGTAACACACAGCTCTGTTGATGTGAGGACCTCAGGGATCCAGCCGATGGAAGTTTGCCTATCTTGTGATGCATCTCAACAATGTGGTTTCTCAGGCTCACATACATCAGGAAGGAGAGAGTTCAAGGAATAATTGGAAGCGGTAGAAGTGACCTTTCCTCCAGCTCATTGGCCAAAACTAGTCACGTGACCCCCATCTTACTGCAGTCCACCTGAAATGCAGGGGCAGCACAGCAGAATTCACGAGCATTACTGTTTTTCAACACCATTCTCTTTTTATTTTCTCCATATTGATCAGATTTTATTATATAATTTATATATGTTTATATGTTACATAATTTGCATGTTTTTGTGTTTACTATGTAGTATTTCTTCCAGAAAATTTAATCCTTACAATTTCAGATTGATACAAGAGTACGGACTATTAGGTTACAGTATTTGCATTTGTTAAGTAAGGCCCCTGTTTAGTTGTGTCCCACATCTAGAATGTGTGCCACATACCCTGACATTGTGCCCATTAGATAGGAGCACACCACTTCCCCTTCCTCCCCCTCCCCCAGCTTGAATTGCATGTTTCTCTTATGGGTGTGTTCATATTGGTATTGAGAGTGCTCAACAATTTCTTGCACACAAGCCTTTGTTCATGCTATTCCTGTTCTTTGTAATACTCCCTATCTTTTTTGCCCTGTCCTTACTCCTTTTCTCTGATGAAACCATACTCATATTTTAGGGTAACTCAAATCCTACTTTGTTAGCATCCCTAAGTGAAGTTAAGTGCTTATTCCCTATCTCCCTCTGAAGGCTTAGTATACTCCTTCATAGCACTTACCTCATTATATGGTTACATGTCTGTCTGCCCCATTAAGCCAGGTTCCTCATGCTTGTGGAAAAGGGGCTAGAGAGCCAGGTGCCGTGGTTCACGTCTGTAATCCTAGCACTTGGGTGGCCAAGGTCAGTGGATTGCCTGAGCTCATAGGTTCAAGACCAGCCTGAGCCAGAGAGAGACCTTGTGGCCTGAAACAAAAAAAAGAAAAGAAAAAATTAGCCAGGTATTGTGACAGGAGCCTATAGTTCTAGCAACTTAGGAGGTTGGGGCAAGAGAATTGCTTGAGCCCAAGAGTTTGAGGTTGCTGCGAGCTATAACACCACAGCACCCTACCAAGGGCGACAAAGTAAGACTGTCTCAAAAAAGAAAAGAAAAGAAAAGACATAGCTAGAGCCTAGAACAGAAACTATGAGGATGTAAGCAAGAGCAGCATAAATAAGGAGGGGAAAAGATGACAGGTCAGGAATACTTAGCAGATGAAAATTAGTGAGACCTGGTTATTGGTTGAATATGAGGGATAAGGAAAGAATCAAGGGTAATCCATGCTTCTTATTTGAACTTTGTGGTTTATGATGTTTCCAAATTAAATAGAGAATATGAGAGGAGAAGCAAGTTTGGGCAATAAGCTGATAGGCTTAATATGATGTACAGTGGGTTTAGCTCCACAGAGACCCCAAGGTGGACATGTGTAGGAGCTGGATATGTGGCTCTTAGACCCAGGGAAGCAGGTCGGCCTTCCACGTGCTTGGGTTGTAGTTTACAAGTCAGAAAGGGTGTGACTGTCAATAACTCCTACAGACAGAATCCTTCTCTATACTGATGTCTAAGAATAAGAAGAGAAAGATATGCTCTTGTGTGAGAAACATGGCAAAAAAAATAATTGGTGAAAGGGGACCCAAGAGAGAAGAGTGTGAAGCTGTGACTATCAAGGGTATTTAAAGTTTGAAGAAGTTGGGCGGCAACTGCGGCTCAGTGGGTAGAGTGCTAGTCCCATTTACTGAGGGTGGCAGGTTCAACCCAGCCCCGGCCACATTGCAACAACAACAAAAAAAGTAAATAAAAATAAAGTTTTGAGAAGTCAAATCAAAACAGGCTGTGCCTGTAGTCCCAGCCACTTAGGAAGCTGAGGCAGGTGGTGGCTTGAGCCCAGGAGTTCAAGGCTGCAGTGTGCTATCATCACACCTGTGATAGCCACTGTATCCCAGACTGAGCAACAGAGCAGTGAAAGTCTGTGTCTTAAAAAAAGCACAAAAAGCCTGTGTACTAAATATTTACTCTTTTTACCACCTAACTTAACTGCCTAACTCCCTTCTTTCAACCCCACTTCTCCAACCACTTTGGCTTCAATTTCATTGAGAAACTTGAAGTCATCAGACATAAACTGTCCCAAATGTGCCCTCCCTCCCATCAGATATACCACCATACCTGTCTTTCCTTACCTGCTTCCCTGTAATCTCAAGATCAAAGCCACCTCCTCCTCTGAGGAGGGAGATGCAGACAGGATCAAAGTAGAGAGCTGAGTGTGAGGTGTCGAATGTTGAATACAGGAGGGGGATTGTCGACACAAACTGCAAATGGCATCACTGATAGAAGTGAGAGGGAGTTAACTAACCACCCCATCCTCCTCCTCAGAGAAGTAAGAGCATTACATGGGCCAGACTCGGGTATGGTTCTTGAGGCGCTCGCTCTCATCTTGGAAGCCATATTAAAAGTTTGTCTCTTACCTGTTTTCCTTCTGTAGTGTGCCAGTGATTAACCCTTACTACAGGTGCAGGAACGAGCCTGTTCCCATGACAAAGAGCATAGGAACATGAGATTTCATTTGTTTATTCGTACAAAAGTATTTCTTGAATGTCTGTATGCCATGCTCAGGGTTAGGGGCTGGGAATGTAGAGTTTAATATGTAAATACCAATGCTGAATTTATGAATGCCAATGCGTGAATTTATGTTGTGTGCCATGCTCAGGGTTAGGGGCTGGGAATATAATGGGGAATAAAAATGCATAGTTCTTGTTTTCACAGAGTTTATAGTAGAGTGATTTCATTTTTATTTGCTCATTGATCTCTTATTTGTTTAACTGATTTTATTTTCCCCCCTTTAGTACCCTCTTTTATATGGACTGGTTCTTATTCCCTGCTGGTGTTCTCTAGTTTGCCTAAGTAGAATTTACATGGGAATGCACTCCATTCTGGTAAGGAAAATATCGTATTCTTAATTCTTTACTGTTAACGACATAGGCGAATTTGTAATTTTCAATCATTTAATAGTTTATATGGCACCTAAATGAGAAAAAGTTATTGTGAGTCTTCTTCATTTAGCAAAATATCAACATGATACTTGATGAAGTATTATGTGGTGATGAATGAATGTGATTATGAATGTGGTGATCATGCTTTCACGGAGACGGTAGCCGCATTATATGCTCAGGGTGACGTTTCCTCCTCCTCCGCCTCAGCTTCCTTTCCCTTTACAGTCTCTACTATTCCTCTCCTGTCGTTGAGTCAAAACCAGCAATGTGAGGGCAGAAACCAAGGGAAGCTCTTAAGTATCATTGAAGATGTAGTGACTTGGCACTACGTGAATTTAAACTATCTTGGTGGCATTGGTATTTACATATTAAACTCTACATTGCTTTCTCTTTTTTTCTTTTTCTTTTTTTAGAGTTTCACTGTATTGCCCTTGGTAGAGTGCCATGGCATCACAGCTCGCAGCAACCTCAAACTGTTGGGCTCAAGCAATTCTCTTGCCTCAGCCTCCCAAGTAGCTGGGACTATAGGTGCCCACCACAAGGCCTAGCTATTTTTTTGTTGTAGTTGTCATTGTTTGGCAGGCCTGGGCTTGAACCCACCAGCCTCGGTGTATGTGGCTGGCGCCCATGCTGCTGAGCTGCAGGTGCCGAGCCTCTACATTGCTTCTGATCTTGACCAGATTATTGTCATAGCTTCTTATGTAGTAGCCCTGCATCCGGTTTGACAGTGCCTCATTCAGTATTCAATCTCCTGGTTAGTAGACTTTCCAAAACACAAATATGATGCCATATTGAATTACACTTACCCAAGTGCAAAGGGTATTTCTTACCTCCATAAACTTTAAAGACACTATGACCTCTGTCTGGAAGGCCCTTCTTGCTTTCTTTGCCTTCTCCATCTGATTCATTCTTCAAGACCAGGCGTCCTCAAACTATGGCCCGCGGGCCACATGTGACCTGCCTAGGCCATGTATCTGGCCCACCAGGTGTTTTTGTGGCCGCTGCCTGTCCTGCTTAGCAGCCAACTCGTCCCAGGGCCCATAGTCCAGCTATCCAACAGTCTGAGGGACAGTGAACTGGCCCCCTGCTTAAAAAGTTTGAGGACCCCTGTAAGACTCACTATACAGCCTCATTACCTCCCCATCTTTCCTTTCTCAGGACTGATAAGGCAACCCTTCTCCCACTTATGTTAAATTGCAATTGCTTTTTCCTTGTCTCCTACCCTCCCTAGACTATGTGTAAGTCCCTTGAGAAGAGTAACTACATTTTATCCCAGCATCTAAGGTGGTATCTCTAAATACATCTATGGATGTATTATGTATTATCAAGTAGATAAAGAATCAGGAAAAAAGGTAGAGAAATATGAATTAACTTATGGAATCCTAAGTTTCTAACAGGTTATGTCCATTATTTCTTGTCCTTAACAACCAATTAACATTTTCAGAATTTTCTACTCATACTATCTCATTAGCTTATTTCACAGATGTGAAAATATTGATTTCTCTTCCTTAAATGTCTTGCCTCTAATACTTACCCCTTCATCAGTAAATTTCCAGAAGTTCCAAACATGATTTTAATAAACAAATCATTTATGTTTAGCTTTGTAATCATTTATATTTAATACAAATTATGGATTTTCATACAATCCTTTCTGACTAATCTTTACTAATTTTATGATCAGAATAAGTATCATATATATTTGTGGGTGTATATATATATATATATATATATTTTTTTTTTTTTTTAAGACACAGTCTCATTATGTGGCCCTTGGTAGAATGCCATGGCATCATAGCTCACAGCAGCCTCAAACTCTTGAGCTGAAGTGAGTAGCTAGGACTACAGGTGCCCACCACAATGCCCAGCTATTTTTTTTTCTTAAGTGATGGGATCTTGTTCTTGCTCTGGCTGGTCTCAAACCTGTGAGCTCAGGCAGTCCACCTGCCTCAGCCTCCCAGAGTGCTAGGATTACAGGAGTGAGCCACCTCACCTGGCCTATAATTCTTAATGACTATTTCATTCAGTATTTGCCAAGTGCTTTATTATGATTGTTTCAATACAAAGAGCAACAGATTAGCTTATTTTAAACATCCATCTAATTTCCTAAGTTGGTTTTTTTAGTCTCCAAATAGGTAAAAAGATTACCTATTTTTCTTCATTTATTATCAATCCCAGCTCTCAAACTTTAGTTTCTTAAAATAACTAAGAAGCCAGGCTCAGCACCTATAGCACAGTGGTTATGGCTCCAGTCACATACACCAAGGATGGTGGATTCAAACCCAGCCCAGGCCAGCTAAACAATAGTGACAACTGCAATAAAAAATAGCCGGGTGTTGTGGCAGATGCCTCTAGTCCCAGCTACTTGGGAAGCTGAGGCAAGAGAATTGCTGAAGCCCAAGAGTTTGAGGTTGTTGTGAGCTGTGACACCAGTGAGACTTTGTCTTCCCCCCCCCCAAAAAAAATAAATAAATAAGAAACCATTTTAAGTTACTAAATTGAAAACTTGTCAAATTATTTTGTTTCTACATTAGTAAAATTTTGGATGTTGTAATTGTATGTACCAAAATTGCACTAAATATTTGTATGTATAAGTCTAAATATTTATGTGTATGTGTAGAAAGTATTTTAGAAGGGTATTTTTAGATAAAGTATATACCTCTCAAACTCATTTTTATAACAATAAATAAAAATTACATTAACCAAACCAAACCAACAAACCAAACATGTTATCAAGCAAAGTCTGTAACAGTGAACACTAACAGTTTTAACAATGGTTATTGCTGGGTAAAATTGCTTGCCATTGCTTATCTGTATTTTTTAGTTTTTTTTACAGTAAGCATGTATTAAATTTGTTTTTTAATTAAAGAATATAGAAAGTTCATAAAAAAATAAAAATAAAAATAAACAAAAAACCTTGGCTTGGCGCCTGTGGCTCAAGTGGCTAAGGCGCCAGCCACATACACCTAAGGTGGTGGGTTTGAATCCAGCCCGGGCCCGCCAAACAATGATGGCTGCAACCAAAGAAAAATAGCCAAGCGTTGTGGCGGGCACCTGTGGTCCCAGCTACTTGGGAGGCTGAGGCAGGAGACTCGCTTGAGCCCAGGAGTTGGAGGTTGCTGTGAGCTGTGATGCCACAGCACTCTACCCAGGGGGACAGTTTGAGGCTCTGTCTCAAAAAAAAGAAAAGAAAGTTCAACAGCTGTCTTTAATGATGCTTTTGTAGTTAAAGGCAATGCATGACAACAATGCATTTTGTTGTCAGATGTGCTCTCTGGGCGTCACTGGCATACTAAGTTAAAACTAGGGTACCTGAATATAACAAAAACAAAAACCCACCAGGAGATAGGAGATCTGAATTCTGGTCTTAAGCAAATCACTAGCCTCTCTAGGTCTGTTTTCAGATCAGGATAAATGAAAAGAAGGAAATCCCAGGCATACTTATTGAATGTATGATTTTGATATCTTCTGCCATAAATTTGATAACCCTGAATATTCTGTTCAAACATGATAGTTACTGGCCAGTCACAGTGGCTCACGCCTGTAATTCTACCACTCAAGGAGGCTGAGGTAGGTAGATCAGCCTGAGCAAGAGAGACAGTCTCTACTAAAAATAGAAAAACTAGCCAAGTTTTGTGGTAGGCACATGTAGTCCCAGCTACTCAGGAGACTGAGGCAAAGGGCTCGCTGGAGCCCAAGGCTTTAAAGTTGCTGTGCATTAGGACACCACAGCACTCTACCCAGGGCACAAAGTGAGACTCCGTCTCAAAAAAAAAAAAAGAGAGAAAGAGAGAAAGTACTATTCCTGAAAGTCCCTTAAAGCCAGGATCAAGAAATTAGGTATCATCTGTTTCTCTTAGAGAATTCTTGTCTAGCAGGATCATACAGTCAATGTGATAAATGTAAAGAATTACTTTTACCATCTTAATTTAAGTAGCCAAATATTTATTTCCTGCTTATGAATGCACCATACACTAGAAATATATGTATAAATAAGATAGTCTTTATCCTTGAGTAGTAACTGTCTACATATGTAATATAATAATGTGAATGTGGTAGTTTTGAACCACGGATGCACATTAGAATCACAAAATGACTGTATTAAAATTTAGAACTTGGTGGCAGCTATTGCTCATTGGGTAGGGGACCAGCCACATACACTCAGGCTGGCAGGTTCAAACCTGGCCCGGGCCAGCTAAACAACAATGATAACTGCAACAACAACAAAAATAGCAGGATGTTGTGGTAGGCACCTGTAGTCTCAGCTACCTGGGAGGCTGAGACAAGAAATCACTTGAGCCCAAGAGTTGGAGGTTGTTGTGAGCCTTTACCAAAGGCGACATAGTGAGACACTGTCTAAAAAAAAAAAAATGTAGAACTTAACTCTAACCAGATGCCTAGAAAAAAAAAAATCTAATGCCATAAAGAAAATTAAAAGATAAGCCTCAAACTCAGGGAAAAATGTAAAGATTTATATGTGGCATATATAAGTAAGTCCTGTAAATTGGGGGGAAAAATTCAACTAAAGATTTTCACTAATGTGAATCTGATTTTATCTACTTGATTTTGTATAGATTAAGTAGAGATAAAGTATGTATAGATTAAGTATGATTTAAAAAAAAATCCAAATAAAAAGAAAATTCAGGCCTGGCATTGTATCTTATGCCTGTAATCTCAGAACTCTGGGAGGCCGAGGTAGGAGGACCCCTTTAGCTCAGAAGTTTGAGACAGCCTGCGTAAAAGTGAAACCCCTGTTTATACTAAAACTAGAAAACTTAGCCAGGCATTGTGATGGGTACCTGTAGTCCCAGCTACTCAGGAGGCTGAGGTAGGAAGATCACTTGAACCCTGGAGTTTGAGGTTGCAGTGAGCTAAACTGATGCCATGGCATTCGTGCCTGGACAACAGAGTGACGCTGTGTTTCAAAGAAAAAAATTCAAAAGAACAATTGCTCACAAGATACAAATATACATTGCATAGCCCACCAATTCATGAAAAGATACTGAATTTTGTAATCAAGGAGTTTCAAATTAAGTGTCAGTGAAATGCCACTTTACAGGCAACAGCTGATAGAATATAAATTTCTATGAACATTTTTTTTTAATATCAGTTTTTGGCCGAGGCTGGGTTTGAACCTGCCACGCCACCTCTGGCATATGGGGTCAGAGCCCTACTCCTTTGAGCCACAGGCACCACCCATAATTTTTTTTTTTTTTGAGACAGAGTTTCACTTTGTCACCTTTGGTAGAGAATGCTGTGGCATCATAGCTCACAGCAACCTCAAACTCTTGGGCTCAAGTGATTCACTTGTCTTTGCCGCTCTAGTAGCTGGGACTACAGGTGCCTGCCACAACACCTGCCTATTTTTAGAGATGAGATCTCACTCTGGCTCAGGTTGGTTCTGTAAACATTTTAGAAATTATTTTATTATCTTTGAAAATTGGGCTGGTGCCGTAGCACTGTGATTATAGCACCAACCACATACACCCAGGCTCGTGGGTTTGAACCCAGCCTGGGCCAGCTAAACAACAATGACAACTGCCACAAAAAGATAGCCAGGACTTGTGGTAGGCGTCTGTAGTCCCACCTACTTGGGAGGCTGAGCCAAGTAGGAGTAACCTTAAACTCTTCGCTTAAGCCCAAGAGTTTGAGGTTGCTGTGAGCTGTTTTATCTCAGGACTCTACTAAGGGCAACATAGTGAGACTCTGTCTCAAAAACAAAAAAAGAAGATTGACCATGTTTATTTCTTATGAGTCAGCCATTGCATTCCTAGGCATAATACCCTAGAGAAACTGTTACAGACTATACCAGGGAACATCAGAAGAAAGAATGAATAGCAATGTTTATAATATTCCTGGTTGCTTTAAGAATAGGTAGCAACTAGCTTGGTGCCCATAGCTCAGGAGTTAAGGCATCAGCCACATGCACCAGGGCTGACAGATTCGAACCCGGCCCAGGCCTGCTAAGCAACAATGACAACAAAAAAATAGCTGGGCTTTGTGGTGGGCACCTGTAGTCCCAGCTGTTTGGAAGGCTGAGGCAAAAAAAAAGAATAGGTAGCAACTAAGCATTCAAGTTCAACTATAATCAATTAACTAATCCAAAACCTGAAAACAGTCTAAATGACCATCATTGGGAAAATGAATAAATTATATAATCACACAGGAAAATATTATACAATTGTGAAAGTAAATGATGTACAACTATATATAATGGGTGAATCTTTTTTTTTCTTAAGACAGACTCTCCTTTTTGTCACCCTTAGTAGAGTGCCGGTGGTGTCATAGCTTGCTGGAAAGTAATCCCAGCACTCTGGCAGGCTAAGGCAAGTGGATCAGCTGAGCTCAAAAGTTCAAGAATAGTCTGACCAAGAGTGAGATCCTATCTATACTAAAAATAGAAAAACTGGGCTCAGCGCCTGTGGCACAGTGGTTACAGCGCCAGCCACATACACCTAGAGTGGCAGGTTCAAACCCAGCCTGAGCTAACTAAACAACTGAAAAAATAAAAGATAGCTGAGTGTTGTGGCAGGTGCCTTTAGTCACAGCTACTTGGGAGGCTGAGGCAAAAGAATCGCTTAAGTCCAAGAGTTGGAGGTTGCTGTGAGCTGTGACACCACAGCACTATACCTAGGACAACATAGTGAGACTGTCTCAAAAAAAAAGAAAGAAAAGAAAAACTGAGGCAAGAAAATCTCTTGAGCCAAAGAGTTTGGGGTTGCTCTGAGCTATGAAACCACAGCACTCTAGCCTGGGGCAACAGAATAAGACTGTCTAAAAAAACAAAAACAAATTCTGTTATAGAGAATAGACTTCAGGGTTTTGTTTGTTTTGTTTTTTTTTTTTTTTTAAGACAGAGTCTCTGTTGCCCTAGGCTAGAGTGCTGTGGCATCAGCCTCACTCACAGCCACCTCAGACTCCTGAGCTCTACACATCACACATCCTCCTCCTTCAGCCTCCTAGTACTTGGGACCATAAGTGTATGCCAAAACACTGGGCTAATTTTTCTATTTTTAGTAAAGACAGGTCTCCCTCTTGCTCAGGCTGATCTTGAATTCCTGAGCTCAGTTTCCCAGAGTGGTAGAATTACCAAGTGAGCTAGCACACTTGGTCCTTTTTTGTTTTAAGGGAGAAATTAGGTAACATTTTGTATATTGTCAGGGATAATTCAGAAAGTAAAGTTATTTTCATTAACTTTATCATTTCCTTTAGTAAACTATCTTTTAACTTTTGCCCCAAACTAGGAGCTATCTTTGATCATGCTCTCTTTTGCTTCTTTTTCACATTCAATCCATCACCAAGTTAAAGTTTTAAAATATGTTAATTCAGGCTCGATGCCAGTTGCTTAGTGGGTAGGGCGCTGGCCACATACACCGAGGCTGGCAGGTTTGAAACCATCCCGGGCCTGCTAAACAACAACAACTGCAACCAAAAAATAGCTGGACATTGTGGCCGGGCACCTGTAGTCCCAGCTACTTGGGAAGCTGAGGCGAGAGAATCGCTTAAGCCCAAGAATTTGAGGTTGCTGTGACACCACGGCACTCTATTAAGGGCGACATAATAAGACTCTGTTGCCAAAAAAAAAGAAGAAAAATGTTAATTCATGTGTGGACTTCTCTTCATATTGCAGTGTTTATAGTGGACCACTGTGCTAGGCAATGTTTAGACCATGTTTTGAGTGGACCACTGTGCTAGACTTCTGCTCCTGTCATTAGTGGTCTGTCCTCCACACTTTCCCCTGGAAGCCATTTAAGCAATGCGAGCGCTCTTTACAAACATCAGATTTTATTATACTCCTACTTTGATATCTTTCACTTTTGAAATAAAATCTGAACTCTTTATCTAGCCTACAACTCTTTATCAAGCCATTTAAGCAATGCGAGCGCTCTTTACAAACATCAGATTTTATTATACTCCTACTTTGATATCTTTCACTTTTGAAATAAAATCTGAACTCTTTATCTAGCCTACAAGCTCCATGATTTGGCCTCTGCCTGTTTCTTGGACCTCGTATTGTATTCCTCTTCCCTTAGCTCACCATTTGAGGCCCACTGGATTTCTGTCAGTTCCTTAGATTCACCAAGTTCTTCTAGGCCTCAGGGCCCTTGCAATTGGTATTGCCTTTACCTGGAACGCTTTTCTTCTAGCCCTGAAGATCAGACTGGCTCCTTTTTAGAACTAGATTTCTACCCGAGTATCACCTCCTCAGATAGGCTTCCATAATCCCACTCAGTGGGATTAGGCTCGGTGCCTGTCACTCACTGGTTAGGGTGCCAGCAACAAACACCAAGGCTGGCAGGTTTGAACCTAGCCTGTGCCTGCTAAAACAACAATGACAACTGCAACCAAAAAATAGCTGGGCGTTGTGGTGGGCACCTGTAGTCCCAGCTACTCACAAGGCTGAGACAAGAGGATCACTTAAGCCCAAGAGTTAAAGGTTGCTGTGAACTGTGACGCCAGGGTAGTCTACCAGGGGTGACATAGTGAGAGTGTCTCAAAACAAACAAAAAACATAATCACAGTAATAGTCATGGTATCCCACTGACTAATTTAATTATTTCATGACATTCATGACTGTCTGAAATTATAATATTTATCCACTTTCTTACATGGCTATTGTCAGTCTCCCCCACTAAAGTGTGAGCTCTGAGGCAGCACCAGTCTTGTCTTTTTTAAGCAATGTATCCTCAACCCCTAAAATAGTGCCAACCATAGATAGATACTCAGTGAGTATTGGTTCAGTGAATGAGAGAAGGAAACCAGTTAGGATTTGTCTCCTCCTTGATGGTGAAGATAATTACATATTTAAATTCATGAAAATGAAGAACATTTCTTTGAACAATAATTGTATTCTGGCTCGGCTCCTGTGGCTCAAGTGGCTAAGGTGCCAGCCACATACACCTAAGGTGGCAGGTTCGAATCCAGCCCGGGCCCGCCAAACAACAATAAAGGCTGCAACCAAAAAATAGCCGGGCATTGTGGCGGGCGCCTGTGGTCCCAGCTACTTGGGAGGCTGAGGCAGGAGACTTGCTTGAGCCCAGGAGTTGGAGGTTACTGTGAGCTGTGATGCCATGGCACTCTATCCAGGGGGAAAGCTTGAGGCTCTGTCTTAAAAATAATAATAATATTTTTTCCCAGAAATCAAAGCTGCACGATTTAATCATAGATAATTGTTCAGGATTTGAATATACATTTGTATATATTATATATATAGCTTAGAAAAGGGTAGTACTATGAAAATATAATCTCTTATTATTAATAAATATTTTTATTATTAAGTAATTTTCAGTGCCTATTACATGGTCAGTTAGTAAAGTTTACTTTGAGAATTTGACAGCTTTTAAGAATTTAGATCTATTGAATATCTGAAGTGTCAAATATAAAATATACATTATGTTTTAAATGCCAGAAATGTTTAGTATAAAATGACTATACTTTTATCTTTTCCCAGGATATCATTGCTGGATTCCTATATACCATTTTAATCTTAGCTGTCTTCTATCCATTTGTGGACCTGATTGACAACTTCAACCAAACTCACAAATACGCTCCATTAATCATCATTGGGCTTCATTTAGCTTTGGGGATCTTTTCTTTTACTCTGGACACCTGGAGCACATCCCGAGGCGACACTGCTGAGATCCTAGGAAGTGGTGCTGGAATTGCATGTGGATCTCATGTTACTTACAACATGGGTCTAATGCTGGACCCTTCTCTAGACATATTACCCTTAGCTTGGCCCCCTGTTACTCTGACTCTGTTTGGAAAAGCCATATTGCGGATCTTCTTAGGGATGGTATTTATCCTAGTAGTCAGAGATACAATGAAAAAGATCACCATTCCTTTAGCCTGTAAAATCTTCAGTATACCGTGTGATGATATTCGCAGAGCCAGACAGCACATGGAAGTTGAACTTCCTTACCGGTACATTACCTATGGAATGGTTGGTTTCTCCATCACGTTTTTGGTTCCTTACATATTTTTCTTTATCGGTATTTCTTGATGGATAAACATTGTTTATGAAAAGAAAGGAAGGTATCAGTTACTGATATTTAAAAAAGATATTCTAGGTAAAAGCCAGATCAGAGTTAGGCTTTTGCAGGAATTTACCTTAAATAATTATTTAAGTAAATTCATAAGAGTCAGTGCATTTTGTCATTGCACACCCAGATATTGTTTTAAGTGAGCTGAACTATTTTGATACTGAGAAAATGATAAGTATCCATTTAGAATGTTCATGTAATGTTTTGGGAGTTTTGTGCTGTTATGGATTCAAGTTATGTATAATATATATTAAGGTACATAGTGTACAATAATATATCTAATATATGTTATATATAAAATAATATACCTGAGTTTTTTTAAATTGTGGGGGTGTATTATAAAATCAGTAATAATATGCAAACACTTATGCCTGTGTATTTGAACTAAATACAGGTATGTTATTATTAACAAATATATTTAATGTTTATTGACTATGGAAGCCATTTTCCTAATCAAGTTGCATAATACTAGACCAGAACGCGGATGCCAGCACACGTTGATTGACTGCCTCTTCTTACACTGCCATCAACTTTCATATTACCATGATATCGAACATAGGAGGCATTTTTAATGGACCAAATTTTCAGAAAACTTTGTTTTGGGATTCTTTTTTTTTTTTAAGTTCTATAGACTGTTTTGAATGTACTTTATTTGCAGCTGTTTTGGACATCTGTTTAATAATTCAGGTACTGAATTTTATTGCTTGCTAATTGTGCCTTTCTGTTGCTAAATTAAGAAATGCCATGTTTACTGCGATATAAAAATAAGTCTCTAACTTTAAGTTACATATAATCAGGCAACTATTTAAAAATTATATGTTATGCTAATAGGCATAGAGTTAAACCACCTTTAACTCTTTAGCTTTTATCTAGAAAGAAATGTGGAATGAGCTAAAACTTTCCAATAAGTTAAAAAGTGAAATGGATAAACATGTCCCTGTTTTGTAGGTATTTTTCAGTGCATTGTAAGTTACAGGAACAAGGTATATATTTTATACGTTGTCTGGATTGTTTATACTGCAGGTAGATATTTACAATGAGTAGGAACATAGCTGAAATTTATAGATGGGACGGTGTACATGCTTCATATGTAAACAAAGCATTTTTCTAAATTATTTGCAAAGGATTGGATTTAGCACTGTTAACTTTTAATGTCCATTAGCTACTTATGGTAAATTATAAATTCTAAAATTAGTAATCAGTATTTTAGATCCTATTATTTTTTTCAACTTTTTATTATTTTCACATTTGACTATAGTATTAAACTATTCTTATTTCTGTTTGCACCTTTATATTTTGAAGTGTGATTATAATTAGGTTAACATTAAGTTTATTTGTAGAAAGTTTTTCATAAAGAAGAAATTAACTTTCCATATAAATGAACATCAGGTATGGAATTACAGATTTTAGTGCAATATCTATACAATTATCCAGAAGTATCACTTAAGATGTTTCTGTTTTGGACAGTGTAACTATTTGAGCTCATATTTTTATAATTCTCACTGAGAATTTAGGGGCATGGTAATCTTTACCAAACAATCTGATAATTTGAAATGAAGCAACTAAATTTACCTTTACCTATTAGTTAAAAGGAAACCAAGGCATTTAGAAACATGTCGGTACATTGGAAAATGTGAAACGAGCTTTTCTTTCAAAATGTGTATTTACTGAATTGAATTTTAGGGACTGTTGCCCAGAATTTGAGTCTATGCTATCCCATTAATTTTTGTCTAGATTAAAAGGTATTTGAAAATATTCCATTTCTTTGTATTTTATTATTTTCTGACCTATGACAGTTTTATGCTAAATATATTTTAAAATAAAAGCCAAATTCAAGATTACAGAGAGTTTTGTTTTGTTTGCCTTCCAGGCAATTATCTGTTTTATCTACTAGAGATTTTGTTTGTTCATTCGTTTGTTTTTCTCACCAAGAAATAATCTTGAATCTGGATGATGGAACTTTTGAAACCAGGCAGTCAGCAGACCCTGATTGCCTAACCCTCTCTGCCCATCAAACTGTCTTTAAAACCCAGTCCCCCTCTAAGCACAGTGGCTCACACCTTTTATCCTAGCGCTCTGCGAGGTTGAGGCAGATAGATTGCCTGAGTTCAGTTCGATTGCCTGAGTTCAGTTCAAACCAGCCTGAGCAAGAGGGAGACCCTGTCTTTACTATAAAATAGAAAAACTGAGGCAAGAGAATTGCTTAAACCCAAGAACTTGAGGTTGCTGTGAGCTATAATGCCATGGCACTCTAGTCAGGACTCCAGAGTGAGATTCTGTTTCAAAAAAACCCAAAAACTTGTCCCCCTCCTTTGCTCCATGCCCGTAGCTCAGTGAGTAGAGTGCCAGCCATATACACTGAAGCTGCTGGATTCGAGCCAAGCCTGGGTCTGCTAAACAATGACAACTGCAACCAAAAAATGGCCAGGTGTTGTGGCAGTGTTTGTAGTCCCAGCTACTTGGGAGACTGAAGCAAGAAAATTGCTTAAACCCAAGGAGTTTGAGGTTGCTGCTGTGAGCTGTGACACCATGGCACTCTACTGAGGGTGACATAGAGAAACTGTGTCTCAAAAAACTTGTCCCCCCCTATTCTCAGGAAGGTAGATTTGAGAGATCTCTCCTATCTCCCCACTTAGCACTTTGTGGAATAAACCCTTTCTCTGTTGTAAAAAAAAAAATAAAAGTCTAGGATTGGGCAGCACCTATGGCTCAGGGAGTAGGGCGCCGGCCCCATATTCCAAGGGTGCCAGGTTCAAACCTGGCCCTGGCCAAACTGCAACAACGACAACAAAAAATAACCAGGTGTTGTGGTGGGTACCTATAGTCCCACCTACTCAGGAGGCTGAGGTAAGAGAATCGCCTAAGCCCAAGAGCTGGAGGTTGCTGTGAGCTGTGATGCCACAGTACCTAAGGGCAACAAACTGAGACTCTGTCTCAAAAAATAAAAAAGTCTAGGATTTTCATTCTAGCAGACTTTCCCTTCAACCATTTTGCTCAAAGTCAAAATACTGTTTTAGGCAATAGAAGACACTGAAGAAACTTTTTAAGTTTCAAATTGACTTTTGGCTCCACTTATGATTACCTCTAATATTGTACCTTTAGAGAAAGGTTTCATAATATTTCTTTTTAAAAAAAATTATACCTGGCTCGGCGCCTGTGGCTCAACTGGCTAAGGCGCCAGCCACGTACACCTAAGGTGGTGGGTTCGAATCCCCAGCCTAGACCCGCCAAACAACAATGACGGCTGCAACCAACGCCATAGCCAGGCGTTGTGGCAGGCGCCTGTGGTCCCAGCTACTTGGGAGGCGGAGGCAGGAGACTCACTTGAGCCCAGGAGTTGGAGGTTGCTGTGAGCTGTAATGCCACGGCACTCTACCCAGCGTGACAGCTTGAGGCTCTGTCTCAAAAAAAAAAAAAAAATTATACCTAAAAAATGTTTCAGTAAAATCTGGGACTTAATAGCATTGTAGATGGTTTATTGCCATTCCATGAATGTCAGGAATTAGTAAGACTAGAAACAAGTACTTTTTCAAGCAAGCAGATTAAAAACATGGAGATCAAGACAATATAAAAAAAATATTCAGTGATTAGCCAGGCATTGTGGTGGTCTCAAAAAAAAATTTATTCCGTAAAATGAATAGAATTTAAAAGCAATTTTTTCCCTCATCCTCCCTGCTAGCCCCTTAAAGGCAAATTTTTATAAAACATTCAATAAAATGAGTAAATACTAAAATGATTTTATTTATAATATATAATCACTTTTTTTTTTTAGGGACAAAGTCTCATTTCGTTGCCCTCAGTGGAGCACTGTGGCATCACAGCTCACAGCAACCTCCAACTCCTGGATTTAGGCAATTTTCTTGCCTCAGCCTCCTGAGTAGTTGGGACCACAGGCACCCATCACAACTCCTGGCTATTTTTTGTTGCAGTTTGGCTGGGGCTAGGTTCAAACCCACCACCTTTGGTATACGGGTGGGACTGGCTCCCTACCCACCGAGCCACAGGCACCGCCCATAATCAGTTATTTATAACAAAGACTTTTTATTGCCAAAACAATTTTATTCTTGTTAACAAAGAAAGTTTATTCCAAATATAAAAACCAAAATGTTTAGGTATCATAAGGACCAGCTTTTAAAGTTAAACACGTAGTTGGATTAGATTTTGTGAAGGGGATTTTGTTGTTGCTAAGAATTTTTTGAGAAAGGGAAGGAGTAACCACATAAGAAAAGTAATTGAACATAGTGGATGTTATTATGCTGGATATTTTGTCAAATGTGAGTCATGTTCTTCCATTACCTCTCAAAGTATACATACACATATATATATATATAAGTTAAAAAGAAAAAAATCAACCTGGTAAAATGTCTGAGGAAATAAACAATTTTAAAACCTCAACTTTTGCTGCCTTTTACTAATTTGTCCGCCTCCTACCGCCTCTGTCCTCCAAATACAGACTTCTATATCTGATAGCAGTTACCTATGAGCAGAATAAAATGTTCTTTAATAACTACTCTGCTGACTGTTCATCCTAAAAATTCTTGGTGAACATGAAAGTTCTCTTGTCTGTAAATACGGAAACCAGATGCTTTCATTGCTCCAGAGAACCCCTAAGAGACCATTTTCCCTTTTCCTTTCATTGTTTTTAGTCTTGGTGCATTTTCCACGAATATCTAAAACCCATCCTCTTGGGCGGTGCCTTTGGCTCAGTGAGTAGGGTGCTGGCCCCATATATACCAAGGGTGATGGGTTCAAACCCAGCTCCAGCCAAACTGCAACAAAAAAATAGCCGGGCGTTGTGGTGGGCACCTGTAGTCCCAGGTATTCAGGAGGCTGAGGCAGGAGGATAGCTTGAGAATTGCCTAAGTCCAAGAGCTGGAGGTTGCTGTGAGCTGTGATGCCATGGCACTCTACCGAGGGCAACAAAGTAAAACTCTATCTGTTAAAAAAAAAAAAAAAAGGATAAAAAATAAATAAAGCCCAACCCCTGGTATAGCAATCAACAGGGTATGATAGCATGTTTTTAAGTCTTTCCCCCACTATTTTCTAAAAAGTGTGTGAAATTTTTAAATCTTTCTTGGCAAGGCACCATGGCTCGCTCACACCTATAATCCTAGAACTCTGGGAGGCCAAGGCAGAAGATTACTTAAGCTCAGGAGACACCCATCTGTACTAAAAATAGAAAAACTAGCTGGGCACTGTGGCAGATGCCTGTAGTCCCAAGTGTTCAGGAGGCTGAAGCAGGAGGATAGCTTGAATCCAAGAGTTTGAAGTTGCTGTGAGCTATGATAACACCATAGCACTCTAGCCAGGGCAACAGAGCAAGACACTGTCTCAAAAATAAATAAAACATCCTTTCTTATATAATGACATTTTCTTAGGAGATGTAAAATGAATTCTCTTTCTCTCTTTTTTTCCCCCATAATTGAATAAGAAAGTGAAACAAGGCTCAGTGCTTGTGGCTCAAGCAGCTAAGGCACCAGCCACATACACCTGAGCTGGCAAGTTTGAATACAGCCTGGACCTGCCAAACAACAATGATGGCTGCAGCCAAAAAATAGCCGGGTGTTGTGGCGGGTGCCTGTAGTCCCAGCTACTTGGGAGGCTGAGGCAGGAGATTCACTTGATCCCAGGAGTTGGAGGTTGCTGTGAGCTGTGATGCCACAGCACTCTACCCAGGGTGACAGCTTGAAGCTCTGTCTCAAAAAAAAAGTGAAACAAAAAGGATACATCCTCTATATGGTGCCACTGCTTCATCTAGGGATAACTCCTAATAAATAATAAAATAGTCAAAAAGAGGCCTAATTTTATAAAGTCTGTCTTCATTAGGGGTAGTTTATGGATTATCACTAAGATAGGACAATGTTAGAATTTGCTCAAACCTCATTCTGGTCAGTTTAGTAAATACTGGTGTGTCAGGCAAAGGATCAGTTGACCAATATAATCTCTCCAATGTGACTTTTTTTTTGTCCCATCAGTATCAATAAGCCAACAAATTTCTTTGTATCACTAGTGGTATTTTCATCCGCAGTAAAGTTTTAACAGTTTTTATAAAATTACTCCATTGAAAAAAATAAAAATTATTCCATTTGGTGGTGGTATGAATTGGTTTAAGAAGGAACTAAATCAAAAACATTATCAGAAAGTAAATCTGTCACTTCACGGATCCTCTGTGAGTCACTGTGTTCCACAGTCACCCCTGAAACACCTGTATAATCCTCCAAGGTTGGTGTGATACCATTTTCAATCCCCTCATCTTCAAAGTCATGTTCACAAAATAAAAATATAAAAAAAACCAAAAAATTATTTTCACTATCAGATTTCATTACATTTCTTTTTTTTATTTTTTTCATTACATTTATTTTTTTTTCATTACTTTTTTTTGCTGTTTTGGTGGCCTAATATCACATTCGTAACTATTTTCCAAATGATTTCTAGATCATTACAAAATATATTTCAAAACCACTCAATCAGATAAAGCATATGCATATAATTCATTGAAAAATTCTTCACCGTCATGATCAGTGGCTAAAATTTTGCAATACTAGTGGCCGGGCGTGGTGGCTCACACCTGTAAACCTAGCACTCTGGGGGGCCAAGGCAGGTGGATTGCTTGAGCTCACAAGTTCGTGACCAACCTGAGCAAAAGTGAGACCCCCCCATCTCTACCAAAAAATAGAAAAATTAAGGCCAGAGTGTCATCTAAGCCCAAGAGTTGGAGGTTGCTGCGAGCTGTGTGACACCACGGCACTCTACCAAGGGCAATAAAGTGAGATTCTGTCTCTACAAAATAAATAAATAAATAAAAATAAAAATAGCTGGGCGTTGTTGCACTCAGGAGGCTGAGGCAAGAGAATCGCTAGAGCCTGAGAGTTTGAGGTTGATGTGAGCTGTAATGCCACAGTGCTCTAACGAGGGCGACAAAGTGAAACTGTCTCAAAAATATATATATATTGGAGCTGGAATATATTCTTCTTAGCAAAGTATCTCAAGAATGGAAGAAAAAGTATCCAATGTACTGAACCCTACTATGAAACGAATTTATAGCTTTCTTATGAAAGCTATAACACAATTATAGCCCAAGAATATGGGGAAAGGGAGGGGAGGGAAGTGGGGAGGATGGGTGGAGGGTAATTGGTGGGACCACACCTACAATGCATCTTACAAGGGTACATGTGAAACTGACTAAGTGTAGAATATAAATGTCTTAACACAATAAGAAAATGCCATGAGGGCTGTGTTAACCAGTTTGATGAAAATATTTCAAATTGTATATAAAACAAGCACATTGTACCCCATGACTGCATAATGTACAGAGCTATGATTTAATAAAAAATAAATAATAAAAAAAAGAAAGGAATATTCCTGAGGAAAAAAAAATATATATATATACATAATGTGATTTTTATTCAAATTAGTTTTAAGATATTACTTTGTTTAGAATTAAAATCAAATATAAAAATATTCTGTATATATAGGGTTATAATTTTTAGTTTCTAGTAATGAACTATATAAATGCATTCTTGAGAATATTTCATATAGTTGCCTTTCAATATTTCATATAACTGGCTACTTCATTTAAAATTTGAAGTGATATTTACAATTAAAATTTAGATAACATATATTCAGGGCTTAAATATCATGGATCATTATTTTGGTTTAAGCAAAGTTAAAATTCTGCCCTGGTTTCCAAAGATCTCCAGGCCCAAACGTATGGAACTCATATAGGGTTGGTGACAAAAAATGGCCTCCCCTACGATTTAAAGAAGTTTTCCTCTTTTCACCAAACTCATTTCAGTGGACAGTGACGTTTTGCTCATTTCTGATTGAAATGCTGTGATAACAATCTTAAAATAGTAAAAGGAAAGAAATGGTAATAATCCTGCAACAGGCTCGGCGCCTATAGCTCAACCGGCTAAGGCGCCAGCCACGTACACCTAAGGTGGCGGGTTTGAATCCCCAGCCCGGACCTGCCAAACAACAATGACGGCTGCAACCAAAAAATAGCCGGGCGTTGTGGCGGGCGCCTGTGGTCCCAG
>CAUYTI010091412.1:0-96581 GCA_963575145.1 Galago senegalensis | reverse complement strand
CTATAGATCAGGGCTCTTTAGTCTTTTTTTTTTTTTTCTTTCTTTTTGAGACGGAGCCTCAAGCTATCCCCCTGGGTAGAGTGCCATGGCATCATGCTCACAGCAACCTCCAACTCCTGGGCTCAAGCGAGTCTCCTGCCTCAACCTCCCAAATAGCTGGGACTACAGGTGCCCGCCACAACGCCCGGCCATTTTTTGGTTGCAGCCATCATTGTTGTTTGGCGGGCCCGGGCTGGGGATTCAAACCCGCCACCTTAGGTGTATGTGGCTGGCGCCCTAGCTGCTTGAGCCTTTAACAAGAGGTGAAGTCCCAAGAAGGTGTCATCACTGAATAGCAGAAACACCAAGAAGTGACTTTGTTGGGGAGGGGAATGGACTTAGCCCCAGATAATCTCCACTAACTTGAAGAAGCATGCAGTCTAAGTAAATACATAATCTTCTTATGTAAAAGAACTCGGTAGGACTAATTACCTGCCCACTGGGCCCTGCATTTTGACTCCTTGCTAACATCCTACCAGGGCAGTGGTTCTCAACTTTCCTAATGCCATGACCCTTTAATATAGTTCCTATGGGTTGCAATTCACAGGTTGAGAACTGCTGTACAAGGGGTACCTCAGCCCTCCCTGGATTAAAATTCTGGATCTGTTACTTCCTATACCCTCACTTCATTATAAACCAGCCTTGAGGAATATCAACAAATAAGAAGCTATTAGACAAGGAAGGTTTTACTCCTAAAGTAACTGTTCAATGTATGATTGAAAATTATTATATAATACCTAATTGTTGGGAACATTATATCCATAAGATAAAGATTATTAACTGGATTTCTTAAGTCTTCTGAACCTTAATAATTCTTTAACTGTTATATCTGTTGTTTTTGAAAAGTATCTAAAATCCTCCATTTTAGGGAGATTTGTCCATTTTTTCTTATATTTTATATATCTTGAGGAAAAATTATTCAATGCACATAAATTCCAGACTATTATGCTTTCTGGCAGTTTGATTCATTCATGGCTATGTAACAAGAATCTTTACCTCTGGCAATGTTTCTTCCTTAATGTGTATCTTATTTTATTAGTATTTCTTAGCAATTGTCTAGTGTGTTTTTTATTTATTTCTCTACTTTTGGTCTTTATCATTAAAATGCATATTTGATAATTAATATATGGTTGAATGTGTTTAAAAACCTAATTTTATAATCATTATCTTTTAACTGGTAGGCTTAATTCCTTCATGTTCATTATAATTCCTGATATATTTAATTATTTTAATCATACCTTGCACCATTCTTTTCTTTGCGTTTTTCTTCTTTCATGCCTTTTACTAAATCATCAAATTTTCTCTGTCTTTTTTTCTTTTTGTCATTTTTTTCTACTCCATTAGCTTTTAATTATTTATTCCATTCTTATTCTTTTGGTGGCTACATGCATGCTTAGGTTAAGAAACTCTGAAATTCATTGTTGTATCTGCTTAGAACTGAGAGAGGTTGGGAATGTTTTTTTAAAGAAAGTCATTTGCATTTCTCTGATGATCAGGGAAGATTAGCATTTTTTCAAATGTTTGTTAGCCATTCATCTGTCTTCATCAGAGAAGGTTCTGCGCATGTCTTTTCCCCATTGGTACATGGGATTCTTTACTATTTTTTGTGGATTAATTTGGGTTCTCAGTACATGTTAATTATGAACCCTTTGTGGGAGGGGGATGGGGGTTCATGATATATGGCACACCTTTTGGGGGCAGGACACAACTATAAGAGGGACTTTACCTAACAAGTGCAATCAGAGTAACCTAATTCTTTGTACCCTCAGTGAATCCCAAACAATAAAAATCAATTAGTTAATTAATAAGAAAGTCATCTATCTCCTTGGAAAAACAAATTGACCAAGCTGCTCAATTTTTCTGGTAAGTGGAAGGCACAGTATACTGAGACAGACAACACCACTTTAATACCAGGTTCATCGTGCACCTTCATTGCTGGTGGTGAGGAAGAGAACAGGAGATGGCTTAGGGACCTCCTGAGGAGAAGGAAGTAAGTTTCAGAGGCTTAATGTTCCAACAAATCTGAGGAGGCTCTGGGAAGATTAGTTGTTTATATTATTCTGCATATCCCTTTGGTTGGATCTTTCTCTCCCCATCATAAGCCAGGAAGGTGAAAACTGAGACAGTCCGAGGAACTCTCCATAGCCTTCCCATGTATTCCTTCAAGCCCAGGGGGTTACTAGGGCACGAGAAGATCTCAGCGTGAGACATGTGGCAGCAGAGTGAGGTGTGTTTTCTTTGCAGCAAGGGCAGAGTCTTTGCTTGGAAAGATTCACTACTCCCCCTCCAGTAGGTTCACTCCTCTTGAGTAACTGGACTTGCTGCTCTCCTTCCAAATCCAGGTTGTTTTCACAGTCTCTGTTTCCTGGTTCTCCTCCAGTTCCTCATTAGCTTCTTACTCAATTTTGTCTTCTGGCTATTCCTGCCCTGCAGATGCCCATCAGTCTGTCCAGCCCCAGGGACATGGGTTTGCTGATATAGCTGCTATTTCTGCAGCAACAAATTATGAACTGAGCTATGGTGATCTCTAGCTAGGTGCTCTGTTCTCCACAGAGCCCTTCATTTCTGGGAAGTATTCTACCAAGTTCTGGAAGCTCTGTGGGTTCAATAGAGTCATAAAGAGATCTGCCTCCACCAAATGACCATAACACAATACATACTATGGAAATGATCTCAGAGTAGAGGTGAGACAGGGGTCAGAGCTATTATACATACTTACTCAATGGTTTATTAGTATGTCCTTAACGGCAAGAAACAGAAAACCTGACTAACTGGCACAAGTACAAAAGGACATTTATTGATTCATGTCCCCCAAAGTCCTAAGTTGAATATTTTCAAAGTCCTCAGCTATCATCCTCCCTTCCTAGCTCCAACTCCTCTGTAGCATTTTACCTTGGCAGAGCCTTGCCTTAGGGTCCTGAGATAGTGGCCAACAGCTCTCTGAGTTATAGCTTTACCGTTTGTACCCAAAGGGGGTAAAGGTTATCCTTGACTCAGCATTCCAAGGAAAAGTTCTGGTATAGTCGAGATTCACCTGATTCAATCTTGAGCAATAGGGAATGAGATGCTGTGACTGGCTTGGTCCATCAGGTGATGCTCCCCAGGGGGCAGAAGTACAATAAACTTCTGTGAACTCCACAGATCTCCAAATCACAAGAATCAGGGAATGATGGAAAGGGAAAAGTTTCTGCTAGCAGAAGCAGCAAAATATCCACTATGCCTAAACTACTTACCATCTCGTAGGAACTCAATATGGGATCTAACCATTTATCTCCTTTTTATTTCATATGTTTTACTTTAATTGGAAGAGCCTTTTATGGTTTCTCTGAAAAAGCTACCATCAGTGAATCTAGTCTTGTCAGCCAATGCTTTCCTCTTCGGACTGTCTCCTGAAGAAGGAAAAGTATAGGAATATCATTACATTTACACACTTTCCTTATTAACTATGGTGAACTATTTTGATTAAAGAATCTTAATGAAAAGATATACAGGTTACATAAAATTTAGTGTTAGTGATTTAAAAACTATAATATGGCATCTTCTTTTGTTTGGTGTATTTCTCTTTTTTAGGGGGGTGGGTATTTTAACCTGTTTGGGCTGCTATAAAAAATACCATAAACTGGGTGACTTGTGAAAAATACACACAAATTTATTTTTTACATTTCTGGAGGCTATAAAGTCTTAAGATCAAGACACAAGAAAATTTGGCCTTCTGGCTGTGTCCTCACATAGTAGGAGAGAAAAACGAGCTCCCTTGAGCCTCATATAGAAACACTAATCCCATTCATGAGGACTCTGACTCTCCCAGAGGCCCCACCTCTGAACAACATCAACTTGAGGGTTAACATTTCAACATATAAATTTGAGGGGAAAATAAAAATCCAGGCCATAGCAAATAACTATTATTATATGAGACTTCAAGCATGCTTACTATTAAAATAAGTGACAAGTGTCAAATCACCTAATAGTGTGTGCTTCTCAATTGGAGGTTTATAATTTCTGGAGTTTAGAATAGTCCAGAAAATAATATGCATGAATTTCTCTCTATATTTATACTATTTTAATGTACAACAGTATATCTCTACTGACAAAAAGAGAGAAACTTTTGACTCACTCCTATTTAGTTCTCAAAAGAAAGAGCCACATTCTCAGCTCACATCAAACAGGTAAATCTTGTGGAAGAGTCCTTTCAGATAAAATCAGGTAAAATTTAGTTGTAACAAGACAGAGCACTGTCACAGAGCAAAAGACTTGCCAATCACTGTCTTATTTCAACAGGACATGCGCAAGGTGGACACAATGAGCCAAAACCTTTATTTTAAAAATCTGCCTCCACCAAATGACCATCACATGCTACATTCCATAGAACTGATCTCAGAAGCATAGACATGCAAGGTCAACATGAGCTCAAAGAGAACACTAAACTTCACAGCCTGGAAAATGGGTACTCAATAAATCTGAGAGTCCTTATTTTTCTATCCATTTATTTCCAACATGCATGTCAATATCCACTTGGGAAGAAAGCACAACAGTGTGAATGAAAAGAGGTGAATGGGATTAAAGTTCTGACAAACATTTCTTGGCTTGAATTTACCCATGTCAGGAATGCTTACAATTTCCAAGCACCCTTGTAGCAGCTGCCAGAAGCGGGTCCAGCCCCAAATGTGTTTGTGACACAATCTCTGCCCTACACACAGCTCTGGGTCAGCCCCCCATTATCCTATAAATACTGTGTCCTGTCATCACCATAGCTCCAGCTTCCAGCTGAAGAAAGTCCTGGTGACCTAAGTACTCCTCAGCTCTTTGTCCTTGCCATGGCTTTGATTGCTGCCAAGTGTTCATCTTGGCCCAGATTCAAGAGTGTTAGTTCTTTGGACAGTCTTGAGCCAAAGCCTCAGCAGGAAAGGAAATGGTAAGCATCATCTTTTGTCACAGATAAGATTTAATGAGCCTAAAGGATGTGTGATTAAATGAGCCTACAGGACATTGGGCTAAAGCTTTTATTTTTAATTTAATTTTTATTAAATCATAACTGTATGCATTTATGGGGTACAATGTGACAATTTGATATACAATGTGGAATATTTAAATCAAACTGGTTAACATAACCTACCATGATCTCACTTTGTGGTAAGACATAGTTATAATATATTCTTTGTCATTTTGAAATGTACCCTTGCGATGTGCACATTAGTTGAGATACCATCACATACTCTCCCTCAACTCATCCTCCTCCCTCCCTTCCCCTCTCCCTCCTCTACTCTCCTTTATTCTGGACTATATTTATGTTTATTTATGTTTTATCATTCATATGAATATGTAAGTGATTACGTATTGGTTTCATAATAGTATTGAGTACATTTGATACTTTTTTTTCCATTGTTGAGATACTTTACTAAGAAAAATATGTTCCAGCTCCATCCAGTAAACAAAAGAGATGTAAAGTCTCACTCCTTTTATTGCTGCATAGTATTCCATGGTATATATATACCACAATTTGCTAATCCATTTATGGATTGATTGGCATGTAGGCTGCTTCCATGACTTTACAATTATGAATTGGGCACCAATAAACATTCTGGTGCAAATGTATTTTTTATAAAATGATTTTTGTACATCTTGGTTGATACCTAGTAATGGAATTGCAGGATCAAATGGTAGGTCAACTTTTAGTTCCTTGAGTATTCTCCATGCTTCTTTCCAAAAAGGCTGTATTAGTTTGCAATTGCACCAGCAGTGGAGAAGTGTTCCTTCTCTCTACATTCATGCCAACATCTTTAGTTTTGAGATTTTGTGATGTAGGTTAATCTTACTGGAGTTAGGTGATATCTCAAAGTGGTTTTGCTTTACATTTCTCTGGATGATTAAAGATGATGGGCATTTTTTCATGTGTTTCTTGGCCATGAACCTGTCATCTTCAGAGAAGTTTCTGTTAAAATCTCTTGCCCACAAAGAAATGGGGTTGTTTATTCTTTTCTTATTGATTAATTTGAGTTCTCCGTAGATTCTAATTATCAGACCTTTGTCAGAATTATAAACTGCAAAAATATTCTCCCATTCTGAAGGCTATCTGTTTGCTTTACTTGCAGTGCTCTTAGCTATGAAAAAGTCTTTTAGCTTGTTCAGATCCCAGTAATATATTTTTGGTTTTGCTTTAATTGTCAGTAGTGTCCTCTTCATAAAATGTTTTCATGGACCAATATCTTCAAGCATTTTCCTTGCACACTCTTCTATTATTTTTATAGATTTGTGTCTGAAATTTAAATACTTTGTCCAGTGAGAACCAATTTTGGTTAGTGATGAAAGGTGAGGGTCCTGTTTCAGTCTTCTATAAGTTGATAGCCAGTTCTCCCAGCACCATTTGTTAAATAGGTTATCTTTTCCCCAAGGTATGTTTTTGTTAGGCTTATCAAAGATCAAATAATGATATGTGGCTGAATTTCTTTCTAGATTCTTTATTCTGTTCCATATATTTACATCTCTATTTTTGTGCCAGTACCATGCTATTTTGACCACTATAGATTTGAAGTATAAACTGAAGTCTAGTAATGTGATATCTCCTTATTTGTTTTTATTTCTAAGTAATGTAATGGCTATTTGACATTTTTTCTGATTCCATAAAAACAAAGTACTATTTTTTCAAGTTCTTTAAACTATCACATTGGTGCTTTGATAGGGATTGCATTAAATCTATAGATTGCTCTAGTTAGAATAAACATTTTAACAATGTTGATTCTTCCAAGCCATCAACATGGTATATTTTTTCATCTGTTAACATCTTCAGCTATTTCTTTTCTTATGATTTCATAATTCTCATTATGGAGATCTTTCACATCCTTTATTAGATAAATTCCCAGGTATTTCATTTTCTTTGGCACTACTGTAAAAGGAATAGAGTCCTTGACTATATTTTAAGCTTTACTATTTTTGGCATATATGAAAGCTCCTGATTTGAAAGTATAGATTTTGTAACCTGAGACACTGTTATAGTACTTGATCACTTCTAAGAGCTTTGTAGTTGAGTCCCTGGGGGTTTCGAGGTATAAGATTATGTCACCTGTGAAGAATGAAAGTTGTATCTCCTCTGACCCCATCTGAATACCCTTGATCCCTTTCTCTTGCCTGGCTAGGACTTCCATTATTATGTTAAATAACAGTGGTGACAATTGGTATCCTTGTCTAGTTCCAGATTTGAGTGGAAATTTTCAATTTTACTCCATTCAATATAATATTGGCTGTGGATTTGCGGTAGATGGCCTCTGTCAGTTTAAGAAATTTCCCATCTAAGCCTATTATCGTAAGAGTTTTAATTATGAAAGGATGCTAGATGTTATCAAAAACTTTTTCTGCATCAATTGGTAGAATCATCTGGTCTTTGGTTTTTATTTTATTTATGTAGTGTATTATATTTATAAATTTACATATGTTAAACCAACCTTGTAACCCTAGGATAAAACCAACTTGATTGTGGTGTATAATTTTTTTTGATATGTCATTGCATTCTGTTTGCTAGGATCTTATTGACTATTTTGGCACTGATATTCATTAGTGATATCAGCCTATAGTTTTCTTTCCTTGTTGGGTCTTTTCCTGGTTTGGGGATCAAGGTGACTTATATTTGCTTTATAGACTGTGTTGGGGAGGATTCCTTCTTTTTCTATGTTTTGGAAATGGTTATATAACATAGGTACTACTTTCTCTTCAAAGGTTTGGTAGAATTCTGATGTGAAGCCATCTGGTCCCAGACCTTTCTTTTTTGGGAGACTATGTATAGTTGACGGTATTTTAGTGCTTAATATAGGTCTATTCAAAATTTCTAATTCTTTCTGGCTGAGTCTAGGAAGGTGGCATGCTTCCAGGTATTGGTCTGTTTATTTCAGATTTTCATATTTCTGAGAATAGAGTATTTTGTAGTAATCATTGAGGATTTTTTTTTTTTTAGTTTCTGTGGTATTTGTTGGTATTTCTCCTTTATTGTTTCTGATGAAGGTTATTAGTGATGCTACTGTCTGTTTCTGGTTAGGCTAGCCAAAGTTTTATAAATTTTATTAATCTTTTCAAAGAACAAAATTTTTCTTTCAATAATCTTCTAAATAATTCATTTGTTTTCAATTTCATTTAATTCTGCCCTAATTTTGGTTATTTCTTTTCTTCTTCAGGTTTTGGGGTTAGATTGTTCTTCCTTTTTCCATTGCTTGAGGTAACTCATTGGGTTGTTGACTTTCTTTCTGTTTTCTTGATGAAGGCTTATAATGCTATAAATTTCCCTATTAGGGTACTTTTGCAGTATCCCACAGGTTTTGATAAATTGTGTTTTCGTTATCATTTTGTTCCAAAAATTTGATGATTTCCTTCTTAATTTAGTCTTTGACCCAGCTATCAGTCAGCATAAGGTTATATCATTTCCATGACTTAGAGTATGAAGATGATCAATTTTGGAGGATTTGGGGGCTGATGAGAAGAATGTGCATTCAATTCTATTAGGATGAAATGTTCTGTAGATGTATGTTAAGTCCATTTGTTCAAGGGTCAAGTTTAAGTCCATTATTTCTTTGTTTAGCTTCTTCTTGGAGGATCTATCCAAAACTGACAAAGGGATGTTAAAATCTCCAACTATTATAGTGTAGGAAGATATCAGATTGTTCATATCCATTAGAGTTTGCTTTATAAATTGAAAAAGGGCACACAAATGTTAATCATTGAAATCTCTTCATGTTGAGTGTTTCCCTTGACAAATATGTAGTATCTTTCCTTATCTTTGTTGGTTTAAATCTTATTGTATCTGCAAATAAAATTGCAACCCCTGCCTTTTTCTGATTTCCATTTGCCTGTTTTATAGATGTTCATCACTTCACTCTGAGTCTTTTTTTATCCTTTGAGGTAATATGAGTCTGTAGAAGGTAACAGATATCTGGCCTGAGTTTTTGTATCCAGTCAGCCAACCTATACCTCTTTAGAGGACAATTTAAACAATTCACATTAATTGAGAGAATTGATAGGTATGGTCATGTTTTGGCTATCATGGTTTTCAAAGGTTCAGTGTATATTTTTAATTCTTTCACCAATGTGAAAGTTTTGTTCAATAAATTCTGGGTGAGTTTACTTTGGTGGTAGACCATTGTGCTGGTCATTATGGAAAATGGGTCTGAATTATTCCTAGACAACTGGTTTAGATATGGCAAATTTCCTCAACATATGTATATCAGTAAAGTATTCGATTTCTTCATCACAAATGAAACTCAGTTTAGCTGGATACAAGATCCTGGGCTGAAAGTGGTTTTGTTTCAGAAGATTGAAGGTCAATGACCATCTTCTTCTGGCTTCAAAATTTCAGCTGAAAGGTCTTCAGTCTTTCTAATATTTCTCCCTTTGTAGATAATGCTTTTCGTACATCTAGCTGGTCACAGATTTTCTCCTTCATATCAACTTTGGCAAAGTGAATTACAATGTGTCTAGGAGATGCTTTATTTGGATTGAGTCTTGCTGGGGTTCTGAAACTATCTACTGTCTAAATTTCTGTATCTCTTGCCATGCTTGGGAAATTCTCCCCCATATTATCTTGGAGTAGAGCATCTGTGCCTTTAGGACTATCCTCTTCTCCTTCAGGAATTCCTATTAAGTCAGATGTGTCATCTTTTGGAATATCCCACAACTCTCTCAGGGAACGTTCTCCATTTTTCTGCCACTTTGAAGTTTTTGGATTTTCTGCCTCTTTGAAGGTTTTGGATTGTTCAAAAGCCTTGTCTTAAATTTCAGAGATGCTTTCTTCTACCTGCTCAACTCTATTACTGAGGGTTCTGCTGTATTTCTAAGCTCCTCAAATGACTTTTTCACTTCCCTGAGCTCTGCTATATTGTTTCTCATTGTGTCCATATCCTTGGTGACTTTGTCTTTGAATTCATTAATTTCTTGAGACAACTTTTGAACTACTCTTTGGATTTGTATTTCCATCTTTTCCTCCTTTCTGTTCATCTTATTTGCCATCCATATTCTTAATTCTGTATCTAATAATTCATCCATTTGTCTATGAATGGTATCTTTTGTTGTATCTCCTTTGTCATTCCTTGGGGGAGTTGATCTACTCTTATTACTCATGTTGCCAGAGTTCTTCTGCTGGTACCAGCCCCCGAGTATTTTATACAATTTGGCAATTAAAACTGATAGAGTGAGATTGAATTGGAGTCCCCAGGAAGTGGAGTTAACTAGCCCTTTATCAATGAGCTGGGACTTGTGATTGTGCCTTTTCCACTACAGCCTTACAAAGGTCTCTTTCAGAGCTACAACCAGATACTTTGAGGACCTGCTTAGTGAGATAGTGCAATCTGGCTCTGTTTTAAAGTCAGCCAGCCTCTGCCCAATCCTATCCAGTAATGGCAAGGATAAAGCTGTTTTGGTGATTGTTTAAAAGGTATTGACCTAGTCACTGCAGTAAAAAATTGAACATATTAAAACAAATGTCAGTGATTTGATTCACTGGACTTGAGACTGAAAGAATGGAGAAATGAATAAAGATAAATTCACTGGCCTTGAGACTGAAATAATGGAGACATGTATAGTAGAAAAGGCTCAAGAGGGAATAAAAAATAGGTCCTCATAATTACTGTGGGCCAGGATTTATCAACCAGTCTATAAGAAGCAAACAAAGAAGTTAGATAACTATTTGACATTGTGAGGTTTGTAGTCACAGATATGAAATGAATTAATGAAACAAATAAACAAACCAAAGCAGGGTAACTTCTTCATATTTTGAAGCGGGTATGATGAGAGGTGAAATGTAGGTATAAAGAAAAAAACTACTGAAAAGGATTAGTCTGTTAAATAAATAAACCCATAAATGTACTCTACAAGGAATTTTAAAACTTAGTGACAGAAAGTTAGACAGTCTAATCCATGAAGTATTCTACATGAATATATCACCGAAATATCAAGTGCTACGGACAATTGATGCTTTCCTTAAAGTAGCTGTGCTGCTGTCAACTACATCAAAGGCCAAAGTTCTGAGTACAACACGTAATGAGCATAGACACTGTTTTTTCCAGGGTGTTGTTAGAGGCATGATATGCTGGGGAACATGAGAATTTAGAGTTGGGAAACTTGGGATCTGGGCCTGGAGCTGCCACTTAGCGGTTGTAACTCCTTGTGAAAGCCATTTTTCTTGCATGAGGCTTTTGTTTTTTTCTACCTCTCAAATAAAGACTTTGCATTAGATGTTCTTTAAGAAATATTCTAGCTTGGGCGGCTCCTGTGGCTCAGGGGGCAGGGTGCTGGCCCCATATACCGAGGGTGGTGGGTTCAAACCCAGCCCTGGCCAAATCACAACAAAAATAGCTGTGGTGGGTGCCTGTAGCTCCAGCTACTCAAGAGGCTGAGGCAAGAGAATTGCCTAAGCCCAGGAATTGGAGGTTGCTGTGAGCTGTGATGCTACAGCACTCTACCATGGGCAATAAGGTGAAACTGTCTCTACAAAAAAAAAAAAAAAATACCCAGAGGCCTGAGGGTCTATTAAAAAATATATATATATATATATATATATATATATATTCTAGCTCTGTAATTTAATGACACTTTCACACATTAAACCAAAATTGGTACTTGATGTTGAAATTTTGTGTAGTTGGTTAAATTAACTAGTTAGATTGTCTGTATAGAAACCGATTCTTTTGAAACACCCTAATGCCTAAGCTTGTGTTAGCCCTAAATGCATTTTAAGAAAAATATAGTTGTTGAAATTGTCTAAAGTAAACTTTATAAGTCTCTCTTAGTTCAGGCTGCTATAACAAAAAGACTATAAACAACAAAAATTTATATCTCTCACAATTCTGGAGGCGGGGAAGTTCAAGACCTAGGTGCTGGCAGATAAACTGGTGAGGTCCTGATTCCTGGTTTGAAAATGGCTTTCTTCTCATTGTACCCTCTCACAGGGGAGAGCATATAAATTTAGGAGTGATGCATTGATTCCATGCCAGTGTCTAATTTTATAGATGAAAAAACAGAAACTAGGGGAAATGATGTAAGGTCACAGCACTAATAAATGGGAAAGCTGGAATTTGAACTAAGGAATTGCTTCAGTCTCTTCCAGAGACTAGCTGCCCTGAGTATACTTGGAAATCGGGTATAAGGCAGTTTAAAAATATTGTGATTCTTCATCTGCCTGACCTGAACCCCTTAACCCTACTCCCATGACAATTACAGGCTGACAGGGGTCAAAGATTGTGGTTGCACCATAGGCAGAAGTTGTCGTCAACCTAAAGAGAACTTCCCTTTATTATTTTGAGGTTTGAAATACCATTCAAACAATTCAACCATTTCTTCAGCTGTAGATATATTCCTTTGCCCTTAAATGCAATTTTTGGTTTCTCATTGATTGATTTCTTGCCATAAATCAGTTTGCACAATAGTGAAAAAGCATTATATGATGAAATTAATTGATACCTGGAGTTGATTCCACTTTTCATTCTTCAGCCAACCCCACATTTGAAAAACACATCTCTTAGAATAAAGACAGAGTCACAGGTGCCTTGGTAAAACTTTCTACAGTTGCCTTCCAGTGAATCGCAGCTATATCAGTTTTCGTTCAGTTGAGGAGGAAGGGAAAGAAGGACAAAGTGTTTTTTATGGGAAGAATTTCACTTCCTTTAGGCAGAGGTAGAAGTTCTCTGTGTTCTTCCACTTAGGAAAAAGTAATTTGGGTCACTAATAAGTTTGTCTTCTTTCATTGTTCCCCTCTCACCATCCTCCCAAAAAGATGCAAAAAAGGCACGTGTACTAATTCTTCAAAAAGAATTTGAGGGGAATATGTATAATGTCGGAAAATAATTACACTTTCTATAAAAAGTAGAGATGAAAAAATTTAGATAATTTTCACTTTGATTTGTCTCTTTATGATAATTTAATCCTTGCTTGTTGTTATAAGGGAAAAAAAGCAAAAACCAAAAAATAAACATTATTATTAAAGTAACATGTCCCTATATTATAAAATAACTGGGTTGAAAAAGTCCTCTTTTCATTGGACAGAATAGATTTTTGACGTAGAAGGAACTAAATCTTTAGAAATATAAATTAGTGGCCCTTCTATGTGGGTGAAAATTAAACAGATAACCACACCCTGAGAGGAAGGCATGGCACATCTATTCCCATGTGAATTACTACAGACATTCGTTGTGCTAGTAGCTCCAGTATAGTCCAGGATATAGGATTTCACATTATAAACAGCAAATCTACTAACACCAGACTCCTATTTCTGGCTCAGAGTCAGTTAAATTCCTTATCTGTGGGATGCAGTGATCACACATCACTGTGTGTGTGCTGGCTTTGGAGGAACATGATGAGATTATAACCCACTTGTGGGCATTGCCATCCTAAGAAGAAGATGTTATAAGAACAGGGATTATTTTATAATTAGGATATGTCCTAATGAAAAAGATGGGTTTTCAAATGATGTTTTATGAATAAAAGAAACTATAGCTGATATTTGAAAATGCCTGCTTTTGTTAAATAACATTCTGAGCTCTTGAGCAATCCTAATCAAAGGTGCTATCCCTACAGCCCATTGGGCTGGAGTTGTCCTCGCAGTGCTCACAGGGCCTGAGCTCTTTGTTGGTTACCCCTGAGAAACATGCTCTTGGGCTATATTCCAAGGCTTTCCTACAGTTATGCCATTGCTTTTCTGGGCAGGTTCCAGGACACCTTTCACAGTCATATGCTAGGAATGCTTTGAAAATGAAGTGACAAGAGCATCTGCCCTGTGCAGTCCCTGTATCGCAGGTACTCTTAGGGGGCAGGTCTGTGGTGACAGACACAGCTTATGGCATAAAAACATAGATTTCTACACATTAAAATTAAAAAATTAAAATAAAAAATAATCCCTGAACATATGAATACTATTCAGGGTTTGTTCATTTATTTGTTTATGTAAAATACACCTTTACCTTTTTCATTGTTCTGGAATTTTGCCTTCTTCTGTTCTCATGACTTTAAAACGTTGTTTCCACTAAATATGATGGTTGAAGGAATACATTGATTTATTTGAACTAATCTTTATAGACAACTTTTAGGGGAAAGCAAGGGTGTATATATTATGCCCTAAATATACACTCAGAATATTCCATTCTCTCCCTTTCTCTGTGTGTGAGTGTACCATGAGTGTGATTAAATTTCAACAATGAGGCTGTCTGCAGAGGTAATGAGTTCCCTATCAGTTGAGGTGTTCAAGTAAAACCATTTGGCTACTTGGTAGTAGAGGTGCTTCAGAAGGAAGTCTTAGCAAATAAGTAGCTTATTCAAATGTGTTCCAAGTAGTCTTTAATCCTTATGCATATCAACTGCAATGTACATTATGGAGGCCATGGACAAAATTAGTTGACGCATAAGAATTCTGATTTTCTAGGGTATGCTCTACCTATGTCCCTGTTTCATCTGTTATAATTATGTAACATGGATATTTAATAAAGAAATTACATCCTCCTATTAATTAAAAAAATGAGCATTCAATTCTTTTGTAAATATACACAAATTATAAGTATTTCATTTGTCAAGGCGCAGAACACATTATGTGCATGATTGACAACAAAATTTAAATTGTAAATTAAATCCATATATTCAATAACTCATTTATTATTTTTGGAATTTTGATCAACTGCTTATGGAGATCTCATGAGCTCTTAAGTGTTTCTCTGTCAACTCTACCATTTTCTCCTTTCTCCCCCTTCCTAGGCTTGCATAATCTTAAAGTTCCAGCTGTCCATTTGCAATGGTTAGTTTAGTTACCAGATAATATTATCTTGAAATACATTTAACTGGGCTCACATAGCCCCACTGTGTCCAAATATGTAGAAACCAAAGTAATAGATGGCATCTCCACGCCTGGCAGTGGAGCTGGCCTTCTATAAGCAAATACAATAAAGACAGTCTGTGACATGACTGTCTTTACATGAGAGTCTATGACATCTAAGATATATAAGAAGGAAAGCAGATTGATCTAGGAGAAGGCCACAGTGGGCTTGATGGATTGTTTCCACAGTGAGTTAGAAGACAAGGCAGGCTTGCTGGAGAGTGGTAGGGTGTGGGGGTCAAAGGCAAAGTTATTGGTAATAACAAGGTCTAAGATTTGAGCACAGATGTACTGGAGTACCGGGGTAGAGTAGAGAGATAAAATGCATGTGAAGTAATCTAGACATGGGGCCAGGATCCTAAGAACACATGTGAAGTTCCAGAAAGCAGTGATGGCAGGATTGGGGGAGAGAAAGGAGGCAAACAAAACTCTCACATAGATGACAGTAACCAAGAGAAGCAGTGTGTGCTCTTGCCTGGCTCTGGACAAGAAGCTGGCTGGCTGCAGTAGTGAGTAGCCATCCCTTCAAGACCACATGTCAGGAAGGGTCAGAAATCCCCTCCATGGAGAGAAGTGAAAGGGATTTCTGGTAGGATAGAGATGGGAGATGGGGAATAAGTGTTCCTTCTTTATCAAAGAGTAAGAAATGCATGGAAAGGAAAGAAAAATAAAGACATTTCATTTTTTTAAATGTCCTCTCTCCATCAGGAAGATTAATCCCCTCAAAGATAAGGTCTGTCATAATTCCAGTCCAAGTAAGGAAACTGCAGACACATCAGGCGAGCTCTATCCGCCTTCACTTGCATTTTCTCCATATTGTCTTCTGTGGAGTTGTGCTTCCTTAGATGTGATGGAGAGACCACAGTGATCATCAGCAAGATAATTTTAAATGCAGTAATTTTGATCTGGTCACAACATCATAGTCTAAATGTGGAAGAGAAAAATATTCTGTGTTCATTTAGCAAACAACATTTCTTGAATCTCCTCTGTGTGTAAAGCACTGTGCTAAGTCATAAGGAATGTGAACTGCTCCTACCCATTGGATTCTAGACTCTGGACAGAGAAATGGTGTCATGGCAGTTAGAGGCACTCATCTTCCAACAGTTCAACAGGCTGAGAAAGGAAATAACATTTATCTGCCACATAAACATTATGACTTGTCTCTGACTACTAACTTGGGGATTGAGTTATCTGGCCCTTTTGATTGGGAAGTCAAATTCTACACCTGAGAATTTGAGCTGTGTTAGATAAGCTTCTTTCAGACTCAAGCTTTGTGCCACTGGCCATGAATCCAGTGTTAAGTGGCAGAAGGTCCCACAGGGTCTGGAGTCTGGTTAAATGGAACTTAGGTTCCAGAGGCCCAGGGGAATATGAGGCAACCACTGTCATTAGGATGCAGGACAGTGACGCCTTTCAACTGCCTGTTGAACCAGAGGCCACATTTCAAGAGTGGTAGGAAGAGAGGAAATCTAGGCAGTGTCACCGAGTGGATCCCATAGAGAACTGGTTCCTGCTTCTTGCCTCTTCATACTTTCATTCTCAACTTCATGAAAGAGTTTGATCTTTTTGTAATATAAACCCTCTCTTTGCACCCCAAGGCTATGTTTATATGCATTTGTTGCAGGACTGATATCCAAACTGAAATATTAGGCATGAATCGACATCCTCTGCTAAGGCAGCCACAGGAGCACATCTGCCCAGCTGTTCTGGATCATTGGTCACATCACTGTGATCATCTGTATTTTCTGGCTAAAGTATTTACTTATCCACAGCAGATGCCCACTTTTGTTATACGTCATAAAACAGAACCCAAAAAGCCATAAGTAATCACTAAAATACTGAAATATTGTAGATTTAGCATATTATTTTTAATTAGCTTCTCTAATAAAATTTCATCATGAATGTGGGTGCTTAGGGAATTGGATCTTTTAAGCTTTAAAAGTTATTTATGGTTTGTAAGAAGTGCTTTTATTTCCTCTCCCAACCTCACTATTAACTGAAATTGGCCATAATTTAGATGCCATTACCATGGTGGAATAATAGATTTAGGGCTAGAAAGGACTTTAGAAGTGATGATGCTAGATTAAGGGATTTAGCCATTTTTCAGTTCATTAGTGGCAGAGATAGATTTCAAAATGTCAGGTATGGGATCTGCTTGTAAGAAGAGCCAAGAATACACCATAAGTTAGTTTTGTTCCACTATCTCTGATGTGAATACCCCTTGTATAAATGACCCTTTCACTAAAAATTAAATTAAAAAAAATATATATATGACTGTTTGACAGCTCTGATTGGTGACAAAAAGTGATAATTTTCTTTGAATGGATATGCAAAGATATTTCTCTGTTCATATTATTATTTTTAATTTTAGCCAATGTCAGTATCAAAAACATGAAAAAGAAATAGCATTTGACAGCAAACAGAAAATCAAGGTTGCTTTGAGTTATACTTGGACTTCTTGATGTTTTTATCACTTTAAATAACTCTTCCATGGCTCTCTTTAGATGATTTTTACAAGGTCATTACATATAGATAAGTCATCATGCTACTACTGGAAAAGGACTTTAGGAATAAGCCATACGGAGGCTTGAGAGAGCCTTGTTCCTCACACTGACAGTTATGAAAGTGGGAAGCAGAGAGCCAAATCCAAGGAAAGGAAGAGCAAGGGCCAGGATGGCTCAGTGACTGAACCAATTATCTACCTACAGAAAATGAGCCTATTTATTTTTATTAACTATATAGTTTTTCTCTGATGTAATTTATTTGCTTCCTGGTGAAGAGATTTGCCAAAACAATCTTAATTAATATGAATATGCCCCTTGCTACCAGCATCTTGGCTGCTTGGCCAATTTCAACCCTAATGAGGCAGATGTCAAGTTTAAACACAAATCCCTGTAGTGTTTTGCTTTGGGAATAGGGATTTTAAGAGATTTAAGGGATTTTATTTAAGACTAAAAGTCCATCTGTAGACTGGGGTATTCATGGATAATAGTTTATTTTTGCTACTCAATATATTTCTGGGTAGTTAATTTTGTTATTCAGTTTGTTTGGAAATATTTTATATTAGAAAACTCAGGCATCAGATTTTCATTATTGCAGTCATCCTTCCTGGGCCATTGACAAGCACTGAATGCTTTAAGATAAGAACAAAAGAGAACAACTGTCGTTGTCTCATCAGTGTATTAAGACTTTAAAGGCTGAAGCTCCAGACTGAATTATTTCGGATGAATTTCTTAAACAGTGAACCAAAATGAAACTTCAAGAGTTTCCCCTTGTTTGACATGCTATTGTCATTACATAATAATTACTGAATTTATACTGGCTATAATAAATAGTGCTAATAAGATTTTCTCACATTCTTTGTGTGCTCAGCAAGCAAAGTACTGTTTGTTGCATCAGCAGTGTTAGAAGCAGGATCTTGTCACCACCACTTCACTGCTGAGGAAATGGAAGCTATTTGATCTATATCCCCAAACTAGTTTGCACCCTTCAGAATATAGCCTTATAAAATTTAGATGGTTCATTGTTGTATGTGGAGATTTTTATCTGTAAGGCTCTATCTATATAAAATAAATAATCCTAGTTAGTGTTACGTTCCATCTTTATTTTTAACTTTCTAGCTTTCTAGCAGTCTCTTAGGCAGCAGTCTTAAGAGTTCTCAGATCCCCATAATTTTAAGCATGTCATTTCTACACTTCTTGGGAAGACTTCAAGTTTCAGTGCTATTTATCTTTAGCTCTCATAAGAGAAATGTCATGGTTACAGAGATTTAATAGAAGGCATCTCATGGAGACAACCAGCTGACAAAGGCCTAAACAAAAATCAGATTATTACAAGGACCAGGACCATCACCATGGCATTGTCCTTGTTCTGGAGATGAAAATTAATCTGTAATCTATTCATAACTTTCCTGAAATCCCTTCAGAGAATAGTTTAGACTCTCAGAAGGATATTGCCAAAAAAATCCTGGAAATTGTCCAAAAATTTATTATTATTATTATTATTATTATTGCAGTTTTTGACTGGGGTCAGGTTTGAACCCCCCACTTCCAGCATATGGGGCCAGTGCCCTACTACTTTGAGCCATAGCTTCTGCTCTATTATCTTTTTTTTTTTTTTAAAGGAGAGCTCTGAAACAGACACTGATAGGTGAGAGAACTCAGCATCTAGTACTGAATTTTCCTAGAGCTCAGGCTGATTCATAGGCCCCTGACTTCCAGACCTTCAATTTTCTCTCAAATAATGATCAAGAGCCTGGGAAATGCTTTCATATTTATTAATGAAAACATTTTGGCTAGAACCTCTAAGTGATCATAACATGTAAATTTTTCATAATCATTTTCTTATGGATGAGAAAATAAAGGCAAAAATATTAATATTAAAGGATTTAGTCAAGAAAATCCAAGCTGTGTGTGGTAGCGCCAAGCTACGACAACCATTCTTTCCATGAAGTATAATCCAACTCACTCACTAATGACTATTGATCACAATCACTAATTAACCTAAACAAGTCCTTTTATCAAGATTACGATTCTGAACACAGTCATCATTCATTCATTGTTCATCATTCTTCAACAAACATTTATTGTGGATGAAGTACGTGCCGGGTATGAGTATTTGTTACTTAGATATTCATCAGTTAAAAAGAAAAATAAACTAAAATGAAAGACAGTCAAGTCTTATTGTTCAAAGTAGCGCGTCTGCTATAGAGGCTTCATGGACACTGAAATAGTAAACACTGGATTATTTCTTTATTATTATTTATTCTCAAAGGGGAAAAAACAGGGATAGGTTCAGATGAGCCTCTGGTCACAACATTTTTGTTTAACACTCAATCCATAGCCCTTTTGTTTGTTTCTGTCTTAGGACACTGTACTTAATTAACATGTATTATTGATTCATTAACACTGGATTCATGGCCAATGGCACCAAGCTTGAGTCTGAAGGAAGCTTATCTAACACAGGGATTTTCTCTATGAAGTGCATCACAGGCTTGTGCCCAGGAACACTGGACAGCACCTCAACACCATGCCTGAGGACCATTTAAAACAACACAACTGTCAACAAAAAGTAACAAAAATGTAAACATTGTACTACCATGTAGATCATGAAAACGATGCCTATTTATGGTATGAGACCCAAAATAAAAGCAGGTGGAGCATCCATCACCTTACTCAACCATGGCTGGGAATCTCAGCCAAGAATGTGTACCTTGGATCACAGGACTTTCCCCCGTTCTGCACGTGTGTGTCAAGGAAGGAACACTGAAGCACTGTCAGTATTGACGTGGAGTCCCAGTGAACCTTAGTGAATAGGTAAATTCAAAACTAAAGAATTCCTGAATAATGAGGATCAGCTGCAACTACGTTACTTAACCATTAAATTTATTAAAATTATTTAACTTAATAATTAATAAATTCAAATGGAAAACACAATTAAAATGAATTCAAAGTAAAGAATTCATTACACATTTATAAGATTAAAATAAAATGAAACAAAAGCTGATCCCTGTTCTTAGGGAGCTTGTAATCTACCCTCAGAGGTAAACAGCAAACATGTAAACCATAAAAAATGTGTGGTTTTTAAATATAACTTGCACTAAGGAAAAGAATATGGCATAAGAGAACACTGTGTGATGGGGCTCTTTTATCTTGAGTGCTCGGAATTTACTGAAGCCTTTTTTGCCTCCAAATTGGGTAAGAGAAGCTATCCAAATCTGGAGCCAATGTCAGTTCAGGAAGAACCTGGTGAGCCTCCTCTCTCCCAACCTTGCCTCTCTTCCTTGGCACTGGAGGGAGATGGAAACACTCTCCAGCTTGTCTTGGAGTTCCCTGCCAGGTATCCACACCCAAGTCAGGGTGTCGATGAGTCTACCTGCACCTCCAGCCCTTACCTTCACTCCACAGCACCACTCTACCATAAACATGCACGGGGCCGTTTACTCTGCAGGACAGGAAGGGAATGACATGATGTGAAATTTCATTTTTGCTTTTATCAACCAAGAAGTGCCGAAATTAATTTTTCATCCAAATTGAAAGAGATATGATCTATTCAAAGTTTTCTGAGAAACTTATCAGATCCTTATCACAGAAGCAGATTAATATATTTTAGAGTTGAAATGGGCTATGAAAGTATGTTTTCTCAGCCACTTCATCTTACAAAGAAAAGTATGAAAGCACATGTGCTCAAGGTTATAGAGATAATTACTTGCAGGGTCTGGGTAAGATAAGCCAGTTTTAGGTGATAATTCACCCAGACATATATATGTCCCAGCCTTAATAAATGTTTAGCATTTGTTAGAAGTTGAATTGTTAAAGTATATGTGTGGTATATTTAAATGTCAATTAAATATATTTTTAAAATTACATGTGTGTTTGAGACAGAGTTTCACTATGTTGCCCTCAGTAGAGTGCTGTGGCGTCACAGCTCACAGCGACCTCAAACTCTTGGGCTCAAGAGATTCTCTTGCCTCAGCCTCCCAAGTAGCTGGGACTACAGGCACCTGCCACAACACCAGGCTATTTTTTTGGTTCAGTTGTCATTGTTGTTTAGCTGGCCAGGTTCAAACCTGCCAGCCTGGGTGTATGTGGCTGGCCCTGTAACCACTGTGCTAGGGCACCAAACCTACATGTGTTTTTTTAAATGTCTAACTGCTGATTCATTTCTTACTAATACATAAGCTGGTACTTTTAATCCACATATCAAAGGCTGTTGAGAACACTTTAATTCAAGCAAAGATCTCTTTTCTTCTCTAATCTATTTGCTATATGCTGTAGAATTTAGAATTCTGTCAGACTTCCTCAAAATCAACTTTAAGCATAAAATTAATAATATAAAAAGTCTAGAGGACTGTGTAAAAAGTACTCTATGTCACCTTTAATGAAACAATCTATATTCTCCATAAACTGATTATGTATCTAAACTGGACAATATTAGAAATAAAAAACTTAAAAATCTTTTAAGGCTGACAATATATGAATAAAGAACTCACCTTAAGCAAATCAAAAGACAAAGGGTAAATTGAGGTGGGGGACATTTGCAGCCTATCTCCAATGATTAAATGACCCTGATAGGGGGAGAGAAAAATGAGCTAAATATATGAATAGATATTTTACCAAAAATAAATGCACAAATAAAAATGTCCAACTATATGAAAATATGCTCAAGCTTACTAACAAGAGACAATTAAAATTAAAACTATATTGAGAAATATTTTTCCCCTATCAGATGGGCAAAATTTTAAGTGGAGGGAAATAGAAAATAGTTGAAAATTATTGGTGACAAAGTAAAATAATAAAATATGGAAGAAAATTCGAGACTGTCTTCCAAAATTACATGTGCATTTACTGCTTTACCAGCCGCATCATTTTTAGGAATCTCTTTCAAAATATTCTGGGTAAAAAATAAAATATGATATGTTTCCAAACCTTTTCATTGCAGCTTTGTCTGCAATAGCAAAAAGACTAGCAACTACCGAAATAGTGCTCAGTTATCTCACACCTGCAATCCTAGCACTCTGGGAGACTGAAGCAGGAGAACTGCTCAAGCTCTTGCTTGAGCTCAGTTCAAGATCATCCTGAGCAAGAGCCAAAGAAAGATCCTAAGTCCACTGAAAATAGAAAAATTAGCCAGATGTTGTGGCAGGCTCCTATAGTCCTAGCTACTCAGGAGGCTGAGGCAGGAGGACCACTTGAGCCCAGAAGTTTGAGATTTGAGGTTGCTGTGAGCTGGGCTGGAGCCACAGAACTCTAGCCTGGGCAACAGAGTGAGACATTGTCTCACACACACAAAAAAAGGCAGCAAAGCCATTTATATGACAATTTAAGTTTGAATCCTACCTGGATAATTGGTTTTATTAGGAAATTATTGTTGATGAGGTAGGGTGGTAAGTAAAATATGATGATGATCTTGTGCTTATATTTTAAAAGGGGCTTTTCCCTTTTAGAAGCAAGCACTGAAATACTGTCAAATGAAATAATATCATGTCAGGAGGGTGTTTCAAAATTATCGAGAGGAGGTCAGGGGAAATGGGTGGTATATAAAAGAAACAAATTAACCATGAACAGAAAATTTTTGACCTGGGTCATGGGTACATGAGGAATTCATTATACCATCATCTTTACTTTGCATACCTTTGAAATTTTTCGTAATATATTTTTCTATATATACTATATATGTACCAATACATATCTTATAAATATAAATGCATACATATTGATATTTTAAATATCTCCATTAAAAATATTGATATTTTTATCATATGATATCATATTGATATTCATACACACAAATTTTTATCATATTGATATTCATACACACAAATAAGTGCATACACCTAGTAAGAACAATAAAAATGTGTGGGTTTTTGGCTGGCCCAATTACTCTATTACCCAACTTATTGGAATTGAATTTGCATTGCCTTTGGAGCCCTCACCGTCCTGCCCAATGCCAATCATAATCATCAAACTGAACACAATTGCCTTCCCTTTGGGACACTAACCTACACACACGGGAATTCAAGACAGTTGGGTAGACAATATAAATGCTAGTCATTCTCAGTCTTCCTATTTACCGTCTCAGCCCCAATCACTCCAGATTTCCGGATTCACAGAAAGATGTAGGTGTAGCACACATAGTAATATGTGGACTGCAAGTGTTCTCTTGCTAAATTTGTGCAATGGGGTTGAAATCTGTCATCACTAACACCCAATTTTTGCTAGGCAGCACCAGATGCCTTGTGGGTTTGATGTAATTAAATACTGTATTTTTTTACTCTGACCTTTTTCTCACCAGGTTAATTTGTTCATCAATGGTAAAATTCAATAACTCTAAGGATTGAACATCAATCAGATAAATCACCTCTCCTGCCCTAGGAATGACTGGGAAGGATTTGGGGGAGGATATCAGGCTGGTGTGCAGAGGGTGGTACTCTAGTAGAAACCCCTCCGTATGGACACAGGAAGCCAGAGAAGGAGGCTCCACACTCATATTCCTCTTCAGAGTCAACCCTGTGGCTTTCATTGCTTTTTCTTTTTCTCACCCCCAAGTTACACTTGTTTTATGTTTTAAATACAAGGGACTATAACAAACTGGTCAACATACAGAGGTGTTCGACATAAAGAACTAGGCATACTGTGCTGATATGTACATGTGCTTTACTTTTTAATATAGCATTTATTAGAGAATATCATACAAAATCATAATAAAGATGCAATAAAACCATAAATACAATATCACACAAAATCAACACATTTACTATTTTACCGTACTTTAATCATCTTTTCTAAAAAAGAGTGAGTTTCATCTTTTTCTTATTACTATTACAAACTTAGCACTTTCAGCACTAGCTACACCCCTCAGCATACCTGGCCATTTTTTCACAGCAAAGGACTTCAACTGCATTATCATATGCCTGGCATCCTCTTTTTTTGCAGTCTCTGCAATTTCTGTGTCATCTTCACTTGCTTCTTCCACTTCATCAGCTGCTTCATAAACTTTTATTCTCATCTGTACTGCAGTCAATATTGCTTGGAAAATTGCTTCTGGGTCAGGTTCATTACAGGTTGCCACCTCATCATCCATGGCAACAAGACCTGTGAAATCTACTCCTTCAAAGTCTGCCATAGGGGATGAACTATCTGATGGGTCCAAAACATTGTGCTTCTGGGTTGTGACAAATCTTTCTTGAAATATTCCTAGCTCAACTTTATGATCCAGAGAGCAACCTCCAGAGCTATAACTGATGCAGTGGATGAACTTGCTTCCACGGGTTTGTGTTTTAGCAATGACCCACTATAGGAGCTAGGCTCAGTAGGGATTGATAATGACTTGGTCTAGAACAGTGGTTCTCAACCTTCCTAATATCGTGGCCCTTTAATACTGTTCCTCATGTTGTGGTGACCCCCAACCATAAAATTATTTTTGTTGTTACTTCATAACTGTAATTTTGCTACTGTTATGAATCATAATGTAAATATCTGATATTCTGTGAAAGGGTCGTTCAACCCCCAAAGGGGTCATGACCCACAAGTTGAGAAATGCTGGTCTAGAGGTTGGATTTTTGTGGTTGTGTTTGGAGGCATAAATTTCAGTGTTACATTTGTGAGATGGCTTACTTGTGGGTAGTGGACAGGATAGTTGTCTACTGTCATAAAACAGGCTGTTTCTTCTTCATTTCTCGGCCCATACACCTTACCCCATCCTCAAACAGGGTAACAGTCATCCATGCACATTTGTTTGATCTCCCAGTGAAGGGGAGGTCTTCAGGTGTGTGGTTTTGCCAATTTACCAGTCACCAAGAGCTCATTAGTTTTTTGGTTGAGCTAGCACACAGCAGAACTGTGGAATGTTTTTTGGAAAGTTTTCTGCTATTACATTTGTCACCCTTCATGATGAAGCTCCATTCAGACATCACCTTGAAAACAGTCTGCACTTGTCAGCAATAAAGATGTCATCATCTCTGAAGTATCTGGTGAGGTCTAGGAACTTTCTGATGGACTCTTCCACAAACTGTACTGGAACATCACTGAAGTCACCACACAAGTTTTTTCAGGAGATCTGTCACAGTTTAAATTTCTTGAGCCAAACACTGGAGGATTAGAAATCTGCCACCCCTAATTTCTGTGTGAATTTTTTAGCACCTTCTTGGATCATTGGCCCAGAGGTTTGGGTGTTAACTGCCCTCATTTGTTTGAACCAGTTTAATCAGACTTCACTTACTTCATCTAGGGAAATTTTTCTCCTTTTACATTATAGGTCTCTGCTTTCCTTACCATCTCTCTCCAAGTACTCATGTTCACATTTCTGGATGTTGCTAACTATGATCTTGCTAATACCAAAATGTTCTCAAATTTTCCTTTGCCTGCTGCTTTCCAGAAAATATAGAAGATCAATTCTTTCCTTCAATGTCAGCTCTTTGAGTTCTTGCCTTGGGACCAGCATGTCTCAATTAATTGTAAACTTTTTCAGTAGTTGTAGGAAGTACGTAAAATTTAGACCAGTCCTTCACATTGAAAAAATCTTCTGCAACAAGTAGTAAACAATAGGATGGTAGGCCTAATTCAACACATGGTAGTGGTAAAACATGAATAAGAATGGAGAAATAAACACATGTACTCAATACCAAATTGGAACTAATCAATCAACACTCAAGTGCACATATAGAAGCAAATCTCAATGAAAATCAAGCTGTGGAAAGAGGGTAGGAGAGGATGGGTAAATTCACACCTATTGGATAGAACACACACTATCTGGGTGAAGGACACACTTTTAACTTTGATTCAGTCTATGCAAAAACAAAGTAGGTAAATAAGATATGTGCACCTTCTAATATTCTGAAATTTCTTAGAAAGGTAAGGAAAAAATAACTCATACTAAAGAAAAAACAATACAACTAAACGTAAAGCCCACACCAGCTACCCCTTAGAGTAGAGCACACTCAGGTGGCTAAGTTATATAGGATAAATTAATATTGTGTGTCACAGTCCGAGTGGTCAAGATACAACTTAGAGAAGTGGTCAATATTTAGAAGTCAGTTTTCCATGTGATGCATATCTGGTCTATAAAAATTGGGTCAACTTCAGGAGGTGGTCCATGGGAGGTAGTCAACTACGGAGGTTCTATTTTATATGTATATTTATGCATATTTACTCATTCTAAGTCCTGAGTGTTGATACACTTAATAAAATGGATATATTAATTCTGCTTGACCTGAGTATAAAGAATAAATTCCTGTTTTCTTTGTTTTCCATAGGACTCTCCACTCAGCTTTGTTGTTACAGTCTAGGCTTCCTCCTTGAGTGCTTTAGAGTAGGGTCCCTGGGGAAAAAAAAAAAGTAAAAGCTTCAGTCATTATGGCTGCCTTCTTTAGACATTTACTAGTTTCTTTCAAAGAGTGTTTACTATCAAAAAAGTTTAAAAATATATTTAAAAAACCTTTCTCTTTCTAGTGAGTCTAGGAAGCATTGGTTTTAGGAACAACCTGCCAAAATTTAAATTGAAAATGAATTTTTGTATTTTACACAAACTACTACAATTTATGTCCTTTGTGATTAAAATTTTAAAATTTGGGATTATATTACTACTGATACCAATTTTATCTTATTCCATGTCAAATTAGGTGAAACATAACCTTGGCCAAGAGCCCTTCCAAGCCTACCTGGGTCCATGAAGCCTCCACATCTAAATAAAGTGGTGAGTAGGAAGTGGTGAGTGGGTCAAGTTCCCTTGAATAGCAGAAACCCAGGGCGGCTCTACCTCAGCATCAAATTGTTTAAAATCTTACAGTTTCTCTTTTCTATTATTACTAAATGCACTAGCTGCTTCCCTCAGCTCAAGACTTAATCTAAAGCTTGCCCCTCTTATCTGTGACTTTGCTTTTTGTGGGGAGTTTCAGTTACTCACAGTTAACTGCATTCGAAAAACTATTCAATGGAAAGTTTCAGAAACATACAATTTATATATGTTAAATGTCACAAGAGTCTGAATAGTGTGATGAAATTTTGTATTATCCTACTCCGTCCTACCTGAGACTCAAATCATTCCTTTGTCCAGGGTATCCACACTGCGTATGCTCCCCAGCCATCAGTCACTTAGCAGCCCTCTCACATGTAAGGCTGAGAAAATACAGTATCCATAGCAGTCAATACTAGCTGCAGTTCCAGGTCTCCAATGGGGATCTTGGAATGTATACCCTATGGATAAGGGTGAATATATACCCCTGGATAAGGGTGTTTGATACTTACCAAACACCTTGGATTTTCCATCTTGGAATTGAAGTAGTTCTAAGAGTGAGAACAACTCAAGATTATCTACAGCCAAGGCTTTACCTTGGATGAGTTTGTGACCCCATTGAACACCTGGTATTGAGACTCTAAGGTATGAGATAAGAATACATTAAGGAACATTTGCGATGTCTTACAGCTCCTACATCAGTGAGAAGCAGCACACTGACTTCAGGGGAAGACTGTGGAATGTGATGATTCTTCTTTTCCCGGGTATACAAATACAGTCAAGATCGTCTGCTCTTCTGTGGTGCAGGGCAGACTTTGAATTTCAAAAAAAATGAGAGAGGGCACTCTGAAAGGACTCAAGATGACCACAAAGCCTAATAATTGCTACAAATGTAGAATCGGGTAAGCATGAAGCAAAGTGGATTAAGTTCCTCTGGATATACAGGGTGTTCTCAGTGGGAACAGTGTGAGGCAGAATAACGGCCTCCCTAAGATGTCCACATCTTAATCTCCACCACCTGTAAATATGTTACAGGCTATTTGCAGATGTGAATAAGGTTAAGAACCCTGAGATGAAGAGATGATCCTGGATTTCCAGGTATTCTCAATCTAGTCACAGGAATTGTTGAAACTGATGAACCCTTCCCAGCTGTGGACAGACAGCAATGAGGCAGGAAAAGAAAGGTCAGAGAAATGCAGTGTAGCTGGATGTGAAGATGAAGGAAAAGGCTTGTGAGCCGAAGACTCTTGACAGCCTCTAGAATATAGAGAAGACAAAGGAACATATTCTCCTAGAGTTTCCGGAGAAGAGCACAGGTCCAAGGAGACTCATGTCACACTTCTCACCAACAGAATTATAAGATGATAAATTTGTGTATTTTTATGCCACTAAGTATGTAGTGATTTTTTTATGGCAACAACTAGAAACTAATACCAGGACACCATTGATGAAAATGTTGAAGACAGTCCTCATGACCCCCCAGCCTCCATCTGTCTCTCCCAGACCTTCCTGCTCTCCTTTCCCCAACCCTTACCCTAACCAATTCTCAACACAGATGAAGTGGTCCTTGACCATGTCATGACCTTCTTAAAACACTTTACAGACTCCCTCTCATTTTCAGAAAAATGTTTAGACTCCTCAGCTCTGTCTGCTGTTGACCTCACCAACTTTATTTCTGGACATAAATGTCCCTTGATTACTCAAGGTCAGAGATTCCCAAACTCTCTGGGTTAACAGCATCTTTAGTTTTATAATAAAATTTCATAATATTCTTAGATGCAAAGAAATGGCTAACAGTTCCCTTTATTACATACTTAGGTCCAGACAACTAATTTAATGAGTATTTATTTCCTAACATCTTAGTAGCCAGTGGAGCTATAATTACTTCATATAAACTGAGGAGAAAAAAACATTTAAATTTTTCTTAAAGAACCATGATTATCAATTAATGAGATTATGTACTTGGTGGGCACTGAGCAACTGACTTCTCAGACCCTGGACTGAGATTCAACACTGCCACCCCTCATTTCCCACCCCACATTGATTTTCTCATGGCCCTTTGTTTTCTCATGTCAATGTCCCACAAGCTCACCTTCACAAAGATATAATATCATCAGAGGTGTATGATTGTAAACTATCTTAAGATACAGCCTGTGTGATATTGCACAGATGTAAAGCATCATTGCATTTCCCACACAAAAGTTAAACACCTGTGCCGGTAGTGTCCCTGTGAGCTTGCTACAGTACCCTGAGGTGCATAGTTAGTGCATAGTTTGGGGTTAACTAGTGTAGGTTCCAACCACACTTACGAAGGGGTTTCCTTTGCCCTTACCTGCTATGAGCCTTTCCAAATTTCAGGCCTCTTTGTGAACGAAGCACATACAGCATTCACTTTTTTCCTTCCTCTATTTCCCTTTTAGCTACTTCTTAGGGGTCAGTTTAAATTTTATTTATTTTCCTCTGGGTCCTTCCTTGCTCTTCTGAAGTTGTGAGCCCTCCTCTGTGCTCCCTGTCACAGAACTCATTGCACTACATCATGATCGTCTCTTTCTTCACCTACTTCACTCACCTGCCACAAGCTCCTTAAAAACTGGGGCCCTCTCAATCCCCTGTGACCCCAGCATCCCACACAGTGTGCCAGCACTCAAAGGAGCTCAGCAGAAGTCTGTCTTCTAAGGGAAGATTCTATGGTCGGTTCACAGGGCAGAAAAGAGGAGGCTTGTAAGTCTTTGATATGTACAATCTAGATGTCTCAGGTTGGGTTTCTCCAGGAGTAAATCCTGAGGTAGGGACTTAGTTTATTTCAGAGATGATGCTAAGTATGGAGAGATAAGACAGAAAAGGGAAAGAAGCTAAGAAAAGGAACCTTATTACACCCATTATTTTGTGGCTGAGGGCATCTCAGAACCACAGGGATGCTCTGGGAGAAAAGATAGAATACGACTCAGCATCATCCCAACAGAGGGTAAGCCAGCTGAACTGTTTATCTCCCAAACCCCATGAGTCACTAGAGGGCTGCTCCCAAGGGGTAGTAACTCTACCGATTTTCCTACCCGTCCTACACAGGCCAAGTGATCTCTGGTACAGAGCATGGCCTCTTGAAGAGTTTCAGGGGCTTGTCATTGAAAGCATGAGGTGGGTAAAATGGTGAGCCCCAATGATGAGTACCACAGAATACCATCTGCTACACAGAAGAATCTTGGATAGAAAAAAATGCAACAAAATAAGACATATTTAAGAGAAAATAGATATCATTTCGCCTCTTGTCGAATATCCATGTGCTGAATTTTCTTTCATTTAGCAAGCTTATTTTTATGCACATGGCCATCTTTCTTACAAGTACCCTGGACATGCCAGCTTACCTTAACGCAAGGTGGTAAGTGGTACCCTGATTGGGGCTTACAGCCACACTTCCTTGTTTTTTCTATCTATAGGAGAATTGTCACCTAATCTATGAAGGTGAAAACTGGAGCTATTTTTGAAGAGAAATTCCAAAGGGAAGACAATGAGAGAGGCTTCCGTTTACAAATCTAATTATTAAAAATATGTGATAAAGTTAGACTTAACCTTCTAACCTGTGTTATGTTAGGTGGACAATAGAGGCTTTTTTAAGCTACAGACTCTATAAAAGTTTAAAGATCCTTCTGATTTGATTTCTGGGTTGCAGCTGCCTTTTGGCAAAGGACATTCACAGTCTAATCCTTGCCAAATTTATTTTATTTCATTTATTTGACTGGTTCTAAGAGATATATGGTTTTATTTAGACCATAGTCTCTATGTCAGTATTGAGAACAATCAATAATAGTGATGGATCTTAATTCCATCCTTGATCTCTAGGTCATACCTGCATGACCTTGGGCAATTTATACTCAAAAATCTCAGTTTATCTGTGGAAATAAGAAGAATAAAAATGCCAATCCCACAGAAATTGTTAAAGGTTTACATGAAGTGACATGTGTAAAGTACCTTCACAGCCTGGTGTGATACACAAAAATGCAATTAGTTTTAACTATTATTAGGTTTAGGCACCCTGGCTTTGCATTATAAGCAAAATTCTCATTCATTCACTTTTGAATATGACAATGAGGTTTTAACATTTCAAATTAAAAGGTGGGAGAGAGGAATAAAATCCACACAAAGCTAAAATGGTTACCACACATATAAAGTAAGGCACAGGAAGTCTGTGCACTCTCTGCTGGAGCTGGGCATGGCCCAGGTAAACTGGTTTGCAATATTGTATGTAGCAAATAAAAAAATTGAAAGCAGGGTGGTGCCTGTGGCTCAAAGGAGTAGGGCACTGGCCCCATATGCCAGAGGTGGCGGGTTCAAACCCAGCCCCAGCCAAAAAAAAAAAAAAATTGAAAGCAAAGCTTTGGAATTCTGGCCATTCATTCTGTGGTTATGAACTTAACCACTCAATTCAAGGAAATATTATTCATAATGTGAACTTTCAATGCTAGGATGCTAGGAAAATAAAAATTGGGGAAGTTTTTATGATACATCATAATTAGCATTATTTAAAAAGTGCCTTTCATATTTTTCAACATTTATTTTGACACTTTCTTTGTTGACTTTCACAGTTGACAAAACTGCGTATTGGCTGCTTTTAGAAGTATCGAGTTTGTACATCCTTTACAAAGGGAGACTCATTCTAATAGTCATCACTCATAGGAACTGCTCTCTGCAATGTGAAAATGTGATTAGATTTTGAAATAACCCATGATGGGGTGCTCATTGTAAGAGATGAATCACTTAACTATGGCAACATAAATAAATACCTAGAATTTCAGATTAAAGATTAGACAATGATTCATTCTCTATTTGGGTAACTATTTTTCAGAAAACAACAACAACAACAACATCAGCTTAGAATATTTTACAAGCTATCTGAAAATAAGAATAAAGCCATAGCGATATATGTATGGAGATAAGAAAAACTAGAAACATCCTTAAGTCTGATTTTATGGGGGCAGTTGCCTATTCAAGTCACTGTCCACCTGAATATTCCGCAATACTGAAATCTTTAAATCTGGTGTGGTTAAAGGGTAGACTTAACAAATACAAACCCACAAATTCCATCCCTTACCTCATCTTCGACCCTTTCTGTTAAAGTTAACAACGTAACACTTCCAGCTTGAAATGTTAGTGTTACTTTGACATACCCTTTTTATCACTCAGCTTTCTTATTGGACACCAAATACTACTGATTCTACTCCACAGGAACATTCATGTCTACCCCATCTTTTCAGAGTTTTCAGTCAAAGCCCTAAGCTCAAGATCTCACTGCTTTTAACCTAGTCTTTTAGACACCCTACTAATTGCTATTCGTATACTTCCTCTCTTGTCCCTTGGAATCCCTCCTACACATTGCTGCTGGGGTAATATTCCCGATAAACAGCTTTAATCTCACTCTGCATTTAGCCCAAATGATGGCTTCCACAGTGTCCAAACTCCACAGCCCAGTAAACCAGGACATTTCCAATGTGGCCACAGTCTTTGATACCTCCCTTGACCTGTCTTCTATATATCTACCTTTTAGGCACATCAGAGTTATTTTACATCCAAACAGCACTGTACATCCAAATACTCATGCAAGCCCACCTCCAAATTCTAATTTGGTAGTTTCTGGTCTTCTTTAAATAGCAATTGAGGCCTTTAAAAAACCTTTCCCAATCTACTTTCTGACCAACTCCATTCTCCACCATCATCATAGGTGGCATTCATCAATATACACATCATTCTTTCTTGCTTAGGTCATCCGCTGCTGAGCATCAGTCTGAATTTTTACCCAGACACCACCACAGATTTGATCTGGCACTCATGATAAAATTGTCTTTTGTCATTTGGTATTTTAATGACAGTTTGAATTAGCCAATGCGGTAAACATGGGATAGATTTTCTTAGATTTGGGGGGCAGGGAAGGGAAAAAAGAAATTAAGATTTAGAAAAAGTTAAATGGATTTCTCTGCCTGACAAAGAATTAAATTTTGTCCCTACATCCCTATACGGCAACAAGACTCTGAGTAGACAGCGACCTGATCTACCACACAAAGCTGTTGTAGAACAGGAAAGATTAAATCTGCCCTGGTCGATGAGAGAGGAGGAAAGATGTTTCAGGATTCTGGCACCACGTCCCTGGGTACTGTGCGGCAGCACAGGGAAGAACACCAGTGACAGATGTAGAGACCTGGGCTGCCCTCCTGACTGTACAGCTGAGTCCCCACCCCCACCCCCCACAGGACCGTCAGTCCATCTTTTCTTTCTACTTTTCATATCTTTCTATAAAACAGACAAACCAGCTCGCTCAAGGACCCCAATGCCCTTGTTAACTCTGTTGTGATTTTCAAGTTCTACAAAAATTGAATTTGCCTTTTGAGCATGTACTTTGAATACTATGCAAGCTTGAGAGAATGTTGACAGACACATGGGTTAAAGTATTTCCCAGAAATTTCTCCTTCATCTCTCATTCATGACACTGAGTTAGGTGATTCTAAAATATGGAAGTGGGCAGCAGATGGACAGTTTCTTCCCAGGTTGGCTTTGCCCCTTTCTCCCCCCAACCAGAGCCTTTCTCCCAGGTTGTGAAGGGCATGACTTTCTTGAACACAAGCATATTTAGCATGGAAAATGCCTTTGGCTTGCTATTTTCACTATGTTTTTAGTTGGCTCACAGTTCTTGTCGTCTCTAAAGTCTAAATGTTGTCAATCTCTATACCCTATATGTTTTAGCAGATGTGGGGTAATTCAAAAGCAGATTTTTTCCCTCAGAAACAGAATTTATATCTTAAAAGCAATCGTTAATGTCTCCTTTCAGTCAAAGGACAGGTAGGACACTGAGTTTCCCTCCAGTTATTATTATTTAACTCTATTCCCATTTCTGCCCTTAATAGTCTCCTAATTGTTATAAGAGAAAAACATTGGGATACTTTAGACTGAAACAATTGACTCACTTCTAGAGATTATTTATTAACTTTCACTTAACAAACACCTTGCAGTTACCACAGTGGCAGTATGTATTCTCGTGGGCATTAACAAGACCTTAAATCCACTGAGCTCCCAGAATGAGAGCTCTAATTGCCCTGCCTAATTCTCTTTCAGGAGTGTTTGTTTAATTGGATAGGCCCATGAACTTCTTTATTATCTCCAATCTTCTAAAGTACAATCGTAAAAAAAGAAAAGAAAATATCTATTACAGACATCCTAATTTTCAATTTGTAAACTATTGACAGGAGATTGCTTCCCAACTTCATTTTTTGTACTTTTGAGCCTATTGGAGTCTCATTTCGGAAGACTTTGTGGGTTCTGTCTGGCATGACTCACCTCCTGGGGAAGAGATTTATACACAGTTTGGGTGAAAACATTAAAATCCCTTAATTTCTTTAACAGAATCACAACACTGCTGGCTCATTTTGAGAGCCTGCATATTTCTTCACAATTAATGATAAAATTCAAAATAGCTGCTCTTCAGTCATTCTCCAGAGAGCTCCTGTTAAAAATGAATTTTGACTTAATGATATTCACAAGACATCATTAAAGCAGCATCTATGTCAAGTTCTCTCCTTTCAGAAAGTCCTAATCAGCAATACACTGGGACTGCATTTGCTTAATTCCCTCTCGAATTGCCTCCCTTGCCGACAGACCAGCTGTCTCCTCCAAAGCTGGCTCCCTCTATGTTGGGTACCACCACCGCCTAAGCACTGCTCCCTTCTAGCAGCTCCTACTGTCCTCCACTGGACATTACCAGCCCCTACTGGGTACCAGCCACTGTGTCAGGGAACACTGCAAGTGCCATCGTTGAAAACACTGACATTCCATCACCATATTCTGGGTGTCAAACAATTTCTTAGATCATCAGTCAAATGGTGTTCTGATGGGCATCTCCTTCTCGTTTGTCAAACATTCTCAGGCATTTTTTCTCAAAGGTAGCAGAGGATTCTGTATGGGTTCAAACATGTCACACTGTTATTTTAAATGTAAACTACCTCAACATATTTATTTAGAAGTAGAAAAGCAATGTCCTATATCCACATTTAAATAAAAGTCCATATTTTCATTTGGAGCAGAAATGCAGACGAGGCTGTGTTCAGAACCCAAAATATCCTTATGAGGTGTGATCTGAGGGTATCAGAATATAATTTATGGAATGTATAATTTATGGAAAGTAAAAAAAAGACACATAAATATAAATGTTATGCATGTTTAAATATTGCTTAATTCAGGAATAAAGAAACCTGTAAGACGACAAAAGTATTCCATGAGCATTTGAGGAACTGGATACTTACAAGCATTACACAAACCATCAGAAATAAAAAAGAAGGGGGGGCAGGAAGGAATAGAAGGTTTGTGAGTTCAGTGAAAAACGATTTGATGTCCTAGAAGGCAATAACACCACAAACTTTGAGGTTATCTTTTCTAATGCACAGAAATACACAACATGTGCCTGGATGCAAATTAAATAGTGAATAACGCCTTGAACACACACACGTGCTGCTAGAGGTTGAGTAATCGCCCTGTAAGCCTGTTTAGCAGAACCCTAAGGACATTAAAGGATATACCTAACCCTGGTTTAGACTTATTTTTAAGTTTGGGATAATATTTTCCTAATAATCCCCATTTTGCTCATGAATTTTGTATATTCTTGATTACACAAAAGAGAGCTGATCTCATAACTTGGCCTGATTATTTACATCTGCAGAGCAAGGCGAGTTGATCACTTCTGTGAGCCTTCTTCAGTTTGCTCAGCAAATCTAGAGCTATTGGGTTTGTCGCAGTAATTAGCTTCTGCCTGGACATTTTTATAAGGAATCTCAGATTTGAGTTTTAAGTACTTCTAATTATTTTCTTTGATACTTGGGGTTAGGAAACATAACCCAAGAAACTTTCTTCATCTGTTATAAACATAAATGAATTTCTTTCAAAGTTTGTAAAATAGGCTAAGGTCCCCATCCTGCCAGGAAATGACTTTTTTTCTTTTTTTTTTTTTTTATCAGCTGTGAATCCGGAATCACGTAAGGCAGACAGCAGTCCGGTGTAAGCCAGACACCAGTCCAGTTTGCCTGCCAGGATTTTGTAGGCATTTACTTCATATACAAAGTCATAAATGAGTGTTACTCTAATATGACATACCAGCTATGGAATTGGTTGCAAAATTAACTTATCTATATCTTGGCAAGTAAAAGAACAGATTCTTACTGAGCCTACACAAATAAATATATTGCCATGAAAAGCAACAAGACCCAGTAAAAGCATTTTTTCCCCAGAATTCTCAAGAATCACTGAGAATCAGATGCCATGTTGTTAACAACTGTTTCTTAGTTACAAAGTATAGTCTACTAAAGTGAAGGTTAACAATAAATTGAAGAAGGAAAGCAAAGTACTTCCTTACATACCATTCGGAAAATGAAACATCAAAACACCATCAATAATACCTAGAGAAATGATCACAGCTGATTTTCCCTCCTCAGTTCATCTGATTTTATATAAGCATTTCTTGTTCTCCTGGGTCTTGTGTCCATGGTCTGTTTTAATAATGTCATGTCTCCTAACTAAAAAGACTCCAGTTTGCTTCAAGCTGCTTATGTGGTCAGAAAGCTATCTAAATAATTTCAGATTAAAGCACTGCAGCATTTACTCACATATTTTTTTCGTTGAAATATCAGTGGTTAGGAATATCAAGTACAGTCTTTTTGACAAGGCTCTGAGACTATGATGCTTTGTTGAAGAAACAAATTCCAACCCGAAGTTTATAGCAGAGCCTTCAGACAAGCATCAGAGAATCCAGAAACCACCTGTTGAATGAGACTGAAGAGCTACAGTTAATTTATCACAGTAATTAATAAAAACAATTGGGAAGAAAATTAAGTGCTCTAATGGGGTACAATGTACAGCTATCTATTAGGGTGGATCAAGGTTTTCATGAGGATAAGAACATCAAAGAATATGAAGACATGACAGACACCATGGCTTTCTAGTCCATTCTGTGTCGTGTACAATCTTTGGAACATTTAATTAATAATATTTTATCTCTGCAAAATCAACCCAGGGAAGGTCAAGCTTACTTTTTAATTTACAGCTATACCTATGCAGAATTCAGAGTAGTGTTGAACTAGTTAAAAAGTATTGGGCATACCACATGAATTTAATTATTCTTTCATCGTTCTTTTCACAGGTGAAATGAATCCAGGAACCTACTGGGAAATCTGAGATACAGTTTTACCTTTAAAGTATATGTGAAAATTTTATACTTTTCTCAATTTAGAGACTGGTCTTAGGAAGGCAAAAACCAAAAAGGATTATGAGATAATATTTGGTCGTGTGTTTACAATAGGATGGGTGCCTAATAATAAATGGCTGCAACTTGCTAAAATTACAACACATTGCTGTAGCAAAAACTTATCAAAATGCGTGTTAAAGATGTTAAGGTGGACTTTATTCAGGGGGTGGGAGAATGGTGATAAGCATAGAGACCACTGCAGGAGAGTATTACAGAAGAGAAGACAGATGGGATATTCTTGCATATTCTGATTAACTTGACACTCTACCTTTTTTGGAACATTGGTGCTTTAGTCCTTCCCAAATGGACATGGAATATGGGAAGGTAACTTGCTTTTTTGCCTTCCATGCCATCTGCCCTAAATGATCTCTCCTTCACAGTTACTTCAGGGAATGTAGCTCCCTGGGTTCCCAGCACAGGTTACATCGTTGCTAAATTGGTAATACTTGTTATTTCCCTTCTTATGGCTATGACTGACCTCATTTTAACCAAAGTCCACGAATTGTGACTTTAACACACAGTGAATTTGAAAGGCCGTTAGCCCCTGAGCCTCATTTGTGTTGTTTCTGGAGGACCCAGCACAGAGACCTCTCCTCGTGTATCTCTTCAGCAAAGGAGGGTAATATTTGTCTGTGATATTCTGATGTCCCCCCTCCTGGTCTTCTTCCTCCTTGAAGGGACCTCAGCTGATCTCCCTCATTGCCATCCTGACATTCAGGTGAATTATGAACTCATTCTTGTAAACTTAACATATGTTTAGAAATATTATTCATCTTCTTTCTGTGTGTCCACATTGCCCCTTCTCTACCCACGGGCAGTGATATATGTCCAGTATACATTTATTTACTATTTGCAGGGTCAACAGGACATCTGGAAATATGGTCACACAGCTAAGTAAATAGCGTAGTGAGAATTCAATTCCAGATCTGTTTGACTCTTAAGTTTATGCTCTGTACATTGTATTTATTATGGTTTTGTTCAATAAGCTTCTCCAAATAACTTTAGTTATTATTTCCCCTCTATTTCATTCATTCCCAGGAAGTAAAGGAAGGTGCAGAGGTGGTAGTGAAGGCACCAGGTGGTCCAGCAAAATTCCATGAAACTAAACATTCTGGGGACACGAAACTAAACACTCTGTAAAGGAATGTGCTGCATATGGCTATTTCTACACATAAGAACAGCTGTTCATATATAATATATGTAGAAGAGAAACTAATTTTCATAACTCTGTTCACACAACTCTTATATTTAGCTACTTATTGACTTAGTGTGATTTACTTATGGTTGTGAGATAGAATTACAAATTATTATGATAGCAGCTAGAACCACAAGTTCTCTAAAAGAGGTATCTGATTTTACGTATTTTTGGATACCTTAATTAAGTGCTTAGGGCAAAAGATAGATCAGTAGAAGATCAGAGAACAAGAGAGACCTAAATGATGCTGTGTTAGCAATAAATAGGAAGTTGGAACTGAAAATAAAACAAAGAAGGGACAGAGTTAGAGGGAGGGGAGACGGCAGGACCATACCTATGGAGCATATTGCGAGGGTACAAGTCAAATCTATCAAGTGTAGAACATAAATGTCTTAACACTATCAAGTAAATGAGGTGAAAGCTATATTAATTAGTTTGATGTAAGCATGTCAAATGGTATAAAAAAATCAGCACTTTGTACCCCACATATGCATAAATGTATTCATGATCTATGTTTATATGACTTAATAAAAAAAGAGATAAGAGAAAGAGGATATTCAAGTAATATAGTAGGATATGTTAAGGATTTTTGATAGCAGAAATATCTAAGATGTAATTTTAAGTTACTTTTGTTTGTGAGTCTCAGTGTCAACTCCTGTTCATTTCTTCTAAACTTTCGTAAAGCCTGCTGCATAAACTTTGATGTGCTTATTTGTTTGTGTATGAGTGTGTGTGTGTGTGTTAGCAAAAGGATGTGGTTCCATGACAAGGTATTCTATAAATGGCATTAATTCAGAGGAATCAAGAACTCAGAACCAGAGATGGTTATGATAATAGAAGTACCTGAAAAGTCAAATAAGAGAATAGAAACAAAAATCAGACTTAGGATAACCCCTGCTAAAAGAGTTCTATGATCTGAATGCCTCTGTTTGCATCCCTACTCCCAAATTCATGTTGAAACCTAATCCTAATTATGATAGCATTATGAGGTGGGGCCTTTGAGGAAGTGATTAGTTGATGAGGGTGGTGCTCCTATAAACGGGATTAGTGTACTTATAAAAGAGGTTGAGAGAGCTTGCACACCATTTCAAAGCAGAAAGTAAGCTCTTACCAGTTACTGAATCTACTGTCAGCCTAATCTTAAACTTCCCAGGATCCAGAATTATAAGCCATAAATTTCTGGTTTTTTACCCAGTCTAAGGCATTTTATTATACCATCCCAAATGGACTAAGGCACAAGTTTATAAATAACTTCATGAGAAAGTCAGTATGTCAAAAGAGAAAAAAATAAGATCAATTTATTTCCTTTTGGGTGGCTATCTAGCAGTGATTTTTCTGGATTGAATAGTAGCAAAGAGATGACAAAATATTATATTTAGTAGGTACAATATACTTCTTTGGGTGATGTTTACATTAAAAGCCCAGACTTCATCATTATGCAGTATATTCATATAACAAAATTGTACTTGCACCCCTTAAATTCATGCAAATATGAAAAAGGGATAATGTTGAGTATAAGACTGTTATACGACAAAAAACAATTGGAAGGAATTTAATGGCTTTTCATGTGAATAAGATTAATCCTGAGACCTCATCAATATTCTTTACTATTTAACCTAAAAGTTTGTTTAGTTGTGAATTCAGTAGATTTCTTTGTCTACGTGGGTATATTGATGGAGATGGTCAGGCCATCAACATCACAGTATTAAACAAACAAACAAACAAAAAAGCTATAAATTTTACACCCAGTATATGGATGTGAGTATCTTTGATCTATAGCTGAATAATATTTTGGAGAGGATTGCAATGAGGCCATTCCTAGTTTTACTAACTTGACTTCAGTAAGTTCAGCCTATTCTAGAGTCACAACCTGGCCTATTGTTTATGCCCGTCATTCACTAGGAAGAGTCATTCATTGGAAACACTCATCAGAAAATATCATCGCACCTGCATCACCCTGTAAGTACTCCTCTCTTCACAATGAATGGCAGTTCTAAAAAGCAAAACTATATGGACAGCATGGTTTTCAATAGCTATACACAACTCTAGTGATGCAAAGTGGTACATGGAATGTATCCATTTTCATCATATTCCCAGGCCTTCATAAATCAGTTTACTTAATAATCTATAGAACTGACTACTTTCATTAGGCATCATTAGCTAAAGTGAAAAAAAGTGACTTTTATTTGATCAGCATGCAACTTTACAAATATTGATGGTATTTTTTATTAATATTTGTAAATTTTATATTATTAGTCATAATTCTTCATTATTTTTTAGAAGATAGCTGTCCTCATTATTTATATATGTTTTATGACTCTTCTGCCAGACACCTTGAATTATGTAAACATCTCTCAGAATACATTTACCTGAGGACCATCCATGTTTTTTTTTTTCCAATAATCTAAGAGTCATAATGTGTGACTGTGCAGAGACCTGAATGTCCTTGCTCTGAACTATTACTAGCATTCTGAATGTGATTTTTGTTTGATCCTCTTCTCCTTATCTCCTCTGTCATTAGGGATAAAAATTAAAACTAGATAACTGCTGAATTCTTTACTGTAGCAATTGCAAGACAAAAACAGAATGCTATTGTTCTTTCCATTCAAAAACTATAACTATTTTCAGCTCTAATTATTGAAGTCTTTATTTAGAGAGGCTATGACTTATTTTAGACAGTACGTTCTCTTTCATCTTCCCTTCTTTTTTTGTCAGAATGAAGCAGAGGGTGACTGAGGCATCCTCTGATGGCTGCCTCCTTGCTGTTGTCATCTCATTTCTCAATGACACATAGGAACCTGTGCTCAAATTATTCAGCCCACACAAACCCACTGTATCAGAATCTGGGTATAATTTCTACATCTTACTTTCAAAAGGACCACTTTTTCAAAGATTGACAACTTCCTAATGAATAACAAAGTTAATTCTAGAACCAAAAGAAGTCTGGCACAGACATGGAATTTCTGTGGTCAGTCTCTTTGGTAACCCAATGGCTGCCCTTTCCAGTAACATTCAAGGACATTTTTAACTATTGGCTCTCTGAGGGGAAAAACAATCTGATTTATAGCATTTGCTGATTTCCATGATCTAAATACTGCCATCATGACTGATTTCAAAATGCCAACATGATGTCACACTGAACGTGGAATTAGAAAGAGATTAGCAATAGGTCATCATTATATTTCTATCATACACATATAATAAAAAAATAAGAAAATGTTGAGTTTTGAGTACTTACTACCTTTGTATCTAATATGACTGATTTGACTGTAAGTTTATAGGATTCAATATTAATAATGAAAGTTTTTAAACATTGGCTCACAACATTCTTATAAAGTTAATCATTGATTCTTACAAGCTGGTCCAAAGCAACTCACATATTCTGGGCGTTCTCCTCTGTTGACATGTTTATTCCTTCTCAACATTCAGTGGTTGAGTGTGGGAGGGGAGAAGATAAGGAAATAAGTGTTTATTAGACATTAACGTGCTCAAAGCACTGTGATTAGTAATCTATATGCCTTAGCAAAATAGAATACCACTTTTTGTGCATTTACTACTGGCCAGGTCCAACACTAGACATTTTATATATTTTACTTCCTTTTATACCTAAAACAAACCTATGAAGTAAGCACTAATTTTTTTTTTCGTTGTTTTGGCCGGGGCAGGGCTTGAACCCACCACCCAGTATATGGGGCCAGTGCTCTACCCCTTGAGCCACAGATGCTGCCCAGCACTAATATGTTTTTTTATGGATGAGGAACTTAAGACTCACAGAGAGAAAAACTAACTTTCCTAAGGCTATACCATCTATAAGTGAGGAAGTCAGGGTTAATACTCAGGGGCTATATATGTGACATTTTCATACTGTTACTTTTTCTCACAGTAACTTTGTAAGGAAAATTTCACTATTGACTCTTACACAAGATTAAAACTTGGATTGAAGGACATTAAGGAATGTTTTCAAGAGCACATGGATTATAGATGCGAAAGACTTTCCGCTTTCAAAGTCTATCTCCTGTCTACTGCAATATGTTCTCTATCCCAACCTCATCATGCTCTTTTGGTTAAGCAAGAAAATTAATGACTTATATTTAAGTTTTGGATTTAAGATGTTATCTGCTGAGTGGAAGCATTTATAGTCAAAAGGAGAGGGTAAATTTTCAAGACAAATGACATATCTGTTACCATAAAATGCCAAGCAACACTATGAAAGAGGAGAAGTCATATTTTTGATATCTTGGGCCTCCTGGTAGTTTTTCAGCATTATCGTTTGTTCTACTCACTGAAGAAAGAGGCCACTATTCAATATTTAAAACAAAGAATTGAACCTATTGCTTGCTTACATAAGAGAGTGTGTATTTGATGTCTTAGCTTTTCTGAGCAAAAAAAGATGATAGATCTTATATCAGTGTGGCTTCATCTGTCCTACAGAAGACTGGCCTCAGTGTGATGGGAAGATGACTGGTGGTAGGTGAAACCTTATGCCCTTATAGTAAGTAATTCAAGAGGAAGGAATATTTTTTCTACTTCCATAAGTAAGGAACTCAATAGCAAGTCTCTTTGATTGCTTGCTCTAAATAACATGTGCCTTGCTGAGTCAATCCCATAGTCTAGATAATAAAATATTACAAAAGGTCATTTTCCCTGTTGTGTGCTAGAGTTTAGAAGGTGGTCACTGAGAGTGGTCAGGGATATTGATGATATTAATATCATCAATAACATGATATTTTTTAAAAAATCTAATGGGAAGGCTTTCTAATAGCCCAAAACAATAACTACAAGAGTTTACCATAATAAATAGCATACATTTAATTACTTCTGCATATTTAGTGCATGGTAGTCTGATTATTTATTAGTCAAGCAGGACCTCTTGTTTGATACTGACAACGTTTTTACCACAGAAACAATGCAAGTATTAGAACCAATTATGTGATATGAAGACCACTCTATCACTATAAATTTCTTTCTGGATTTCCATGACATGAAGTCACAAACAGTGGGCACCTTTGCAGAAGCCCCTTCCTCATGTCCACTAGTTGTCTGACAGCAATGCTTTACCACTATGCGTCCACAGGTGGAAGAAAGAATTCTGGATGTGGGGAGTGGACTCTGGCTTCTGGACTGGAAGGCTTAAAATAGTTCAAGTACTTTCCATAAGTCCCCCAAGATCCACTGAATAGAACTAATTGATTAAATTGGACACTTAGGATGAAACAACACTTCTTACTAAAAGATCCATCAATGTCTAAGAGTGAGAAAAGTGTCTCCAAGCAATATAAGAAGAGGGAATAAGAAAATAAACATATTCAAACTTACATTTGTCACATAGGTAAGATATCAAATATGGTATGCACCTTATTGATGTAAAAATGAACCAAAACAAGTAAACTCATTCCACTCCTACAAGTAGCAATGGGAGGTATTACTACATCTTTCTCACAGTAACTGCAATGGTTTCCTTCCATAGTAATCAGCTGTCTGATGAAGTATGCAGAGAGTAAGCAAGACAAAAGACAAAACTAGGAAGGAAAGCATCAGACAATAAAATAGTCCTTTTCAGTGAATAGGGTGAGCTTTTGTCATTAGGGTGTAATAGCTCTCCATTTTTCAGACTTTGCAGGGAAAAAAGATAATGGAAATAGTATAATTTGCACTTAGCTCAGAAAGCCTAAAATAGCATTTTTTAATATTATAGTATAATACATGGTATTTTAAAAATATAAATGTAAGTAGAAAAGTTGAAATACTTTATAGAGTATTGTTAGTCCTCTATTTCTGTCTGTTCCATTGTTATCTTCCCCTCATCTGTTGCTTCCAAAATTATTAATAAGAGAAAAATTTAAGTGGAAACCTCCATGTAGACTGTGTACCTAGCACCCTTGGCTCCAGATATCTGAGGGAGATATCACCACCTCTAAGTCCTAAAACCAGATGTGCCCAGGTCCACTCGGAAAGATGATACATACACCAGAAGTCAGGATTTCCAGCTTTGGCTTGACCAATCATATGGACGTGCAGATGTTGAAGAGGAAGTGAGGAAGAGGCCATGTTTCTGAAGTTCCTGTACTTTTCACTGTCGAGGACAATCAGGGAGAAACTGGGAGGTGCTGCAACAGTGTTAACTGAGGTTGTGATGACAAGTTACCAGTTTATGAGTGTCAAGAAAGATGCAGGGTAGAGGTATTTATTTTATTTTATATTTAATTTTATTAGGTTGAATTTAATTTAACAGTGCAGACAAGAAACATTTAGCAAGGATGTAGATGTGAAACACCTTTCTGATACCTGGATTTCAGCTAAAGTGATATAATTCCGTAGCCAAACTTTCCATCAATTTCCTGTTTTCTGATATGCCACACCTCAACTATAGCAACTTGCAATATTCCCGGGTTGACAGTTCAGAAGTGTGTTTTGACAGTAATTCCTAAGACAAGTCTAGAATCAACTCCTCTAGACCTTCTGTCTTAGCCAGGTTTCTTCAGGGAAACAGAACCAATAGGCATGTGTGTGTATATACAAGAGGGGGTATTAGAAAGAGAAAGAGAGAGATTTATTTTAAGAAATTGGCTCATGCCAATTATGCAGACTGGTTAGTCCAAAATCTGCAAGGTAGGCCGCCAGGCCAGAAACTTAAGGAAGATTTTATGTTGAGTGCAAATATAAAAGCCATTTGCTAGCAGAATTCGCTCTTCTTGAAGGGACTTGTCTTTTATTCTTAAGGCCTTCAAGCTGATTGGATGTGGCCCACCATGGAGGGTATTCTGCTTTACTCAAAGTCTGCTGATTTAAATGTTAATCTCATTTAAAAAACACTTGCACAGAAATAATAATGAAATTTAAACAAATATCTGTGTACCATCATCCAGCCAACTTGACACATAAAATCACACCTTTCAACAATTTTTTTAGTCCAATCTACATTGTCAAACTTTCAGGGTGGAAGTCTGCCCTCAGTTTTTCACGTGCTCTTGGCCAAAGACAACCAGACACACCAAAGTGTGAAGTCCATCCTCCTGGTTCTATTGTCCTGATTCTCTTAGTCCTTAGAAAGGAAAAATCACCAGCAGGACTGATATGACAGAGAGACCACAGGAAAAATCTCACATGTTTTTATTATAAAATAGAACAAGTCTGTCTCCAGAAGTGGGCAGAGATGGACTGAATAAATCGTTCCCTTACTCATTGACTCTCACAATTTATTTTACTGACCTAGACTGAGAGTCTGAGGGATGGCTCTCAGGAGGTATAGGACGTTCCTAAATGATCAGCAGGTGTCCTCAGTTCTGTCTGTGTGTACCAGCTCCATCTCTGAAAGCCTACCTGGAGGGGTTGAGGCATATTCCCAGATTGATAAAATATTTCCTCCTTCCTTGGGTATAGAAGTTTCTTGGGGCAGTATTAAGGGTAGGACAATGCCAAAACTGGAGTGGCTGCACTTATCCTTCCTCCCAGGTGAGGGAATTTCTGCAGATAGCACCACAGCAGGGCACCTTCGTTCCTGGAAGAGCTGGAGATCCTATATACCTAACAAAATCACTTTTTAAAAAAATACCCAGTAGTGGTAGTCCCTTTTCAGTAGTGCTTTTTACCTGTAACAAAATCCTGACAAATGCTGTATTAGGCATCAAAAAGGGACATATGCAGTAATAGATCTTCTAAGGTAAAAATCTAAGGTTGATTTATTTGTCTATTTGAGTTTGAAGGCAGAGAGGTTTAATTACCACATTGTAGCACACTAGTAGCCTTCCATCTTAGTCTGCTGAGGCTACTATAACAAATATCATACTTTGGATAGCTTGAGAAACAAACATTTTATTTCTCCTGTTGCTGGAGACTGGAGAGTCTAAGATCAAGGTGCCAGCAGATTCAGTGTCTGGTCACCTTCTTGTTATATCCTCACGTAGCAGAGAGACAGAGATCATTCATTACCAAAACTCGTGGATCAGAGGAATAAAATCTAAGAAATTGGAAGAGAGGTCTGTCCCTGCTATATTCAATGACCTACTGATAAAATTTTTGCATCATTCTGGCTTTTTGCTCTGCTGTTTGGGATGTGTCAATATTCAAAAGGTCAGGGCATGCAACGATAGTTACATTGAATTCAAGGTTGAAATAACCACCTGGCAATTTTAAGCTCCTTATGTCACACAAAAGAAAGGGGGCATAAAAGTCAATTGTTCTGTTGGCCAGACTGAGTGGTTCCTATTGTTACAGGAAGATGGTGTTGCTGCTACACTACACATGGTCCACTGAGGCATTTCTAGTACTGTCATTTGCAGAGGTCAAAGGTGATGGAAAACTACAGCAATTGCACACAGCAGAATCAATAAAAGCTCAGACACCTTCCAAATGAGGGTTTCAGTGACCTCACTAGTGATACACATCTCAGATGAAGGGAATATGGTGTAAATAATGATGAAGGAGATTTTTTTAAATGTCATCTTCTTCCTTGTTGCAGAAATAAACACAATACAGTACCAGCTACCCATATTTATGCATTCATTGGTATACGTAATGCCAGTGTTTCCTCCTTCCTTTACCTTTCTATTTCATATAGGTTTTTTGTAGGTAGCTAACTTTATAATTTACCCATAAGTTACAGGATATCAGGAGGATAGTAATTGAAATAGGGAAGGAACCAACACTTACTGGTATAATGACTGAAGAGGACGATTGACCACTTTAAAAGCAAGGGAAGCTTTATCTTGTTTTGTACAATATAGTCATCTCACCATATCCAGGGGTTCCATATCCATCAGTTCAACCAGCTGGATAATAATGATTTACATAACATTAGGTATTATACATAATCTAGAGATGATTTAGAATATAAGGGAGGGTGAGTGATATTATATGGAAATGCTATGCCATTTCATGTAAGGGAGTTCAGAGTCTGAGAAATTTTATATTCTCAGGGATTGTGGAAATAATCTTCCTTGAATACTGAGGGACAACTTTAGTTGGCTGTAAACAATTTATGTTCAAGAGTGTATTTGTTGTTATCTTTTTGTCTGAAAGTTTAAGGCAGGATATATACGACAGACTTGTACTAAACATACTATTAATCTACCTGCTAATATACTCTTCTGTAATTCAGAACTTCAAAAGTTAAATCTTTATTTCCCAGACTCTCTCGCAGCTATACTTCAGAACATGATTTAGGCTTTATTAATTATTTGGTCTTTCAAGATATTTGAAAGTGGAAATAAGAGGTTATACTTTTGAAGTTTCTATTTTAGGGGCTCTGACTTTTTCAAAGACAATGTTAGTTAAATTCCCACTGTCCAGAAATGAGCTTCATTGGTGTTAGAGATGAGTAGCCTCTTTTTTCCTATTGTAGACCTTAACGTTATCACTTGACTATAGAGACACTTGTGGCAGTAGCATCTTGGGACCTGGGCCACAGCTATAGCAATATTTCCAAACTTTATAGTTCCCTGGTTAGCTTCTTAATTTTGTTGAGGCAGTTGCATTCTCAGAACTACAACTTAAAGCCAGCTCATTCTCAGCCCTTCCATTGCTTTTGTAAGCAACTAATTTCATATATGAACTTTCTGTCCACCTAAAATTCTCCAGTTAAACTCTGACTAAACTCCTAAATGACCTACAAATTGCTAGCTTAACTTATGAACAGCTATAATTATTCTTAATTGTTCCTTTTAACAAATGAGATAGATTCTGTAGGTTTGTTCTTAAGTTGAATTTGTATATAATTTGAAACAGGTACATTTACTTATCACTTATAATAGTCTCCATTCATAAGTGCAAGATATACGTAAGTCAGGTGTTTGTAACTCAGGGACTTCCTGTGATATCTTCTAGGATAAATCCTATATTATAGTAGGCACATGCTCATGGCTACCACACATTGTTGAACTGGGTAAGGTGGCACTAGAAAGTGATTGTCTGTGTTCTATAGTTCCTGCATCTACGTTCTCAGAATAGCTCCTTAGAATAGCTCTCCAGAAAATTAGGGAGAGGATAATATACAGTGAAATCTAACTCTCAGGTAGAAAAGTGATAGGGCTAAATCCTCTAAGTCCAAAAGCAACACATATAAACCCAGGAGTGTATATACAGTCAAACACACACACACAGAGAGAGAAGGTAGCTAAAGATTCTCTTTTTTGTCCCAGAAAAATAAACTTTGTCAACTTCTTTAGTCAGATAACTAAAACTCAGTACAAGCTCATTTCTTGAAAACTTCCCAAATAGAAATTGAAACTGTGTCAAAAAGGGCAAAACTGTACACCATCTTTCCCTTTTTCATGAAAGAAATTTTTGTGGAATTAAAATGGCACAAGGACTTTGAGAATCAGAGTATCTCGACAATTATTAGGTATACTGTATGTGTTTGTTGTCACCAACAAAATCCTGGATACATAAGCCAAATACAAATTTGAAATTAGGTGAGATTCTAAAATCTCATTTTTGGCTACCACTCCTTTGAGAAAGATGCTTGTACACCTGTGCGGAAAGTGTAAAAGGGAGAGGGGGGCCTCTTGTAGATTGGTTTGATGAGCTGGTGTTTCTCCTTACTTGTCTCTCTGACACTGAACTAGACTTCCTTGACTTACAATAATTACAAGGGATCCATCATTTTGGTGCCAAATTCTAATATTTCTTTTCCATGTAATAAAATTTTGCATGCCTAATGGATGCCAAAGTGTTCTCTAGATCTTTTTTTAGGGAGTTAGAGTAAATAAAATGAAAACACTCAGGGAAAAATTAATTTGAAAATACTAAAATGAATAGATTAGTGCATGGCAGCATCGATGAGATTTTTCTGGTGCTCTTGAGAGTACTTTCCGTACTGAGGAAAGAACATTTACTCTTGCTTAAAACATAAATATTTGGCTTATTAAAGTTTTAGATTTAAAAATCTAATCATTTATTAAGCTTTTAACCTTCGCCTCAAAATGTTGTTACTCCCTGTCTAGCAAATTTTTAAAAATTAGTTGGTTGAAATTGTACCATTTCAAGAATTAGTTCAAAATTCTAAAACTACATTTTATATTTCATTTCCACTTCAAATGCTTCTCTTCTCTAAAAATAAATACATCCCCTTGAATATTAAATTATATTTACAAATCTAGCCAACTTAAAAAACACTGCAAAACTTAATATGCTCCACATGTTTCAAAACAATACATAAAATGAGAAAGATTTCCTCTTAAGACCTGTGATCGAAGTCTTAATTAATAATTCTATGTTGAATTTTAATTTTAGTTTACAAGGCTATCACTCCAACGAGAAAAACTTCTGTTTAAAACTATTTTAAAGTTCCCACCAATCACCCTCCTTCCACCCATCCTCCAAAACTCCAAATGTTATTTTTTTAATAAATAATATTTACAGTGTGGTTTAGATTATCTTAAATTCTTTTATATTCAGTCTTAAATCTTTGTGAGATTGAAAGATATTTCCGTGGAAGATGATTATCATCCAAGTTGACCAGGATTTTTGCTCAAATAGCTAAAACCAGTGGCTAAGATCTTGGGGACATCCAGGCTAATTCTTCCCTTTAACTGGTGAGAAAATTAGTATAATCTTAGGCGGCATTGTATTCTCAGCACACTCAAGGGTATTACCAACCAGAGTTCATTTGCAACACTTCCTGAAATCTTGTTGACAACCCTGAACAAGGCATGAATCCCATAATTTCCAGGTGAACTGATGTGGTTGGTACATGGCCCACTTCCCTGTGTTCAAGAAGTTAAATACATTGTTTATCATCAATTCAAACATCAATCCAGGTTTACTACATACATTTCTTTGGGACATATGGTATATAAATGTCTAACAATGAGGATTCTTGAACTTGATGTTTTTTTTGATTTTCATAAACCAGTTTCCTTAGTCTTACATAGATAGTATTCTCCAGCAGCACAAACCTATTCTGATATATTTCTGACCCTCTTCTTTGCTTTTAGACAAATCATGTTTCTCCCTAGTGATATAATTTATGTGTACAAAAGGGAGGAACCTATACCATGGAATATTATGCAGCCTTAAAGAAAGATGGAGACTTTACCTCCTTCATGTTTACATGGATGGAGCTGGAACACATTCTTCTTAGCAAAGTATCTCAAGAATGGAAGAAAAAATTATAGCCCAAGAATATGGGGATGGAGGAGAAGGAAGGAAGGGGAGGGGAGAGGATGGGTGGCGGGAGGATGATTGGTGGGACCACACCTATGGTCCATCTTACAAGGGTGCATGTGAATCTTTCTAAATGCAGAATATAAATGTCTTAACACAATAACTAAGAAAATGACATGAAGCCTATGTTAACCAGTTTGGTGAAAATATTTCAAATTATATATAAAACCAGCACACTGTACCCCATTACTGCATTAATGTACACAGCTATGATTTAATAAAAAAAAAAAAGGAGGAACCTCTATTGTCACCAACCTCACACTCTTGTAAGAATTAATGAATAACATTCCAGACAATTCATATCAAATTAATTCCAATCCAAGAATCACATGCTAAGCTAAGCTAATAAGAGGCTCAAGTCTAATGCAAATGACAATGGACAGTGTCTGCGAGTGAACTTGGAAAAGTCCTTTAATTTTCTGGAGCACCACATCTGCTTCACAGGAATGGGAAAAGATCAGAAGATAGAATACATACATGTGCACAGACCTGCAGTATGTGAAGGGCTGTACTAACATGTGCTCTAAATTATTACAAAATGATAAATTTCTACATTTTACACCCAAACAACTAGCTCCTGACTTCCCACATGGTTTCAGGCCAGAGCTCTGAATGGGTCTGGCAAAATGTACACCAACCTCTAGATTATGGTACCAGAAAGATAATTCCCATGCTAGAATGCTTTACTGGTCTGTTCTTCTCAATTCGCTGTGTCTCCAAAAGCTTTAAATAAAAAGAATCCTAATACACACATCACTAGACCTCTGGTTCCTATTTTTGTCTCCTGGAATAAAAGACTGATACAGTGTTACAGCTCATAAGTGAAAGTTGTGAACAAGCACCTCAGCTAACATCCTGTCTTTCTGAAAGCAGGTTATCGATGCTTATTTCCTACTCTGATCCCTTGTCCAAATCAAGGTTTCAGAGAATGGATCACAAGAAAATGAGAAATACTGATTACAATTTAATGTAAAGCCAATGGGATCTAGGGGCAATTTGTGTTGGATAAAATAAGGACATGTAAGAACTAACAGAAATGAACAAACATAACAAAGGCTAATGATGGGAAAATTTTAAAGCCAATTTGAAAGAGTTATGTGGAATTTAAAAAGTCAATGAGCAAGAATTTCGGGCGGATCTTGACAGTATCGCTTAGGTACATCATAAGAAAGCAAGTATAACATCTGTAAATTCACGATGCTCTGATCAGTTTGTGTGTCTTGGATTGTGGCATCACTTGATATCCCAGTTGCAAATCACCTTCCCTGAAACAAAATGATACCACAATTAAACACCTGATGGCTCAATTAAATCCTGAAGTGGTAGATTATCTTTCTCTATATGTTGGTGTGGTAAACAAGCTTCACAGCCTGAATTAAGTTTAAAGGGAAAGGGTAATAGAATTCCTCGATTCCGATTTCAGCTTTATTACTCTTGTTCATGAAAGTGAACTCAATTTTTACTAAAATGTGGGAGAAAAATAAGCTGGGTTCCTAAAAATGATCATTTTTCAAATTCACTAAATCTAAGAGACAACTCAGAATTTTAAAATATGAGCATGTAAATATCTGAGAAAGTTCATAGGACTCATGTCATTAATGTTTCATCACTGTCGCAGAAAATCCAGGGTTGAAATGTGACATGCACTGACTGTGAATCTCAGTGTGTTATTTTAAAATACAGAAATAGGAATGGTACAATTGGTCAACTGAAGTGTTATTTAGGTCTTACTAACATTTTTTGTCTATTTGGGGTCTTACAACTTACACATACATGTAGAAAACTGATTAATAGCACGAGGGGGTAAAGTACAAACAATAAAAGGATTAGAAGTCAGGGCCTCTAAGGAAATATTTAAGAAATTGTGGTTATTTAACTTGAACACACCAAAAAAACTATCTTCATTTATTTGAATGAAGAAGAATGACTAACGGGTTCCATTTCCTTCAAGCCTGCTAAAGAGGAAGTAAGGAAGAAAAAAGTGTTACTTGTAAGAACTATCTATGCATAAATGTTCTTAAACACCAGCTAAGATTGCACAGGAAGGGGTGGGCTGGCTTCACCAAGGACCTTTACTTTCAGGAAGGAAACCATCTCTCAGGGAGTTTATCATATAAAGCCAGGCCATGTTTTTCCTGAAGATTTTTCCAACTGTATCTATCCTTGAGAAATAGATTTCTCTTTTGTAAGAAAATGCTCTGTATCATGTTTCTCCCACTCCTTAACAGAACCCCCGTGAAGCAACTTTATGTTCAAGCAATTTGTGTGACACAGTATGATTAACATTTCATTAGTCACTAAATAGTCTTAATATTCTCCTCTCTCAGGGACGAATTAGTACTAGGAATGAGTCAGAATCAAACTGTTCTTCTTGGAGGGCTGTTCGATAAAGGTAATAATTCATTTCTAATGCATATAGTGAAGCTTTGATTTGCATTTCTAGAATCTAGTTGTTATAAGGAAACTATCATGTCTCTTGAATAAAGCTTACGGAGGTCAATATTTTCAAAGGACACGGAAGTAAGTTCAAGAGAAGAAAGGTTGGCAGCATAATTCTAGCTGTCATCAAGGCCACAACCTGTTCTTTGGGATTCTGAATGCCAGGTTGGCATGACAGTGCACTCCACCCACTCTTGTCATACCAGCCTCCATGTCAATGTTGAACATATGGTCTTTCCCTGGAAGCTGCCTGCTCCATCTCCAAAGCTTCCCTGTGTCTCCAAAGAACATAATGTTCTCAGAGAAAAAAGAAAGTCATTTTTAAGTTCTAGTATCTCAAGCCATTTGGGCCATGTTATAGGCTTAACATCAGGACCATTTTTAAACTAACTCAGAACCAACATTTGGTCAGGAGGTGTCTATTTTCATGGAGTTATAATTACAAGGTACCCAGAATGTCTCTACAAATATGTCACTGAGTCCAAGGATCATGTATAATTAGGTTGATCAAGAATTAGGAATAATGGTCAGAATTATTTTAGAATCATTATAGTGAGGTGTGTGTGCATACACGCGTAGGCCCTAAGAATACAAGAAATTATAAAAACGTTGTGGGACTGGTATGGTATAGGGCCAACAGGAACTTTGAATGAGGGCTCACATACTCAGTGGGAGATGATGATTTTTTTTTAAGCATTTGGGGAACAAAGGTCAACTCTTGACTTCCTGGGGAGATTACTGGCAGGAATAGATACACATTGTAGTTATAGAGAATCAAGGACCACAAGCTTTGTCCAGCATTTACTGGGGATGGAGGAGAGAAAACAGGAGGAAGAGATGGTTAGGAGAACCAGCAAAGAGAAATTATTTTGAGTGCAGTAAGATGTGCTGTCAGTCAAATGATACTTCAATCCTAGACTCCCAATAGAGAGCTGACTGTTAGGAACTAAAAAATGCTAATGCACAGAAAAAGAGCTGAACTTCTAGTGGTGAGGTAAAAACAAAGAGCAAGTAAGAAACTGTCATAACCTCCATCAAGTGATTGGTGGAGAGAAGCTGAAGAGCCTTGCATTAGTGTGCCAGAAAGAACTAACATGGGTTTAAGGTCAAAACTCAAAAATGCAGTATATCATGATGGCCTTGATGAGTTAGGCATGGCTTGTAGAGCATACGTATCACACTCCTAAAGGCTGTCAGTCACACTCCTATTTCTCTGTAAAGAGAAATAATTATTTGACTTATTAAAAATTTCAAATGTATGCATACTTGAAAAATTCTGTACAAACATGCACAAACTTCCTTGTGTTAATGATGAAACTTCAAAATTCCCCACCATATCCCAACTTATTATTTCCATAATTCCCATCTACCAACTCACTTTGGATTTTGAAACAAATCCTAGCTATCTTATTTCATCCATAGCATTTCAGTATCTCCAAAAAGATGGGGTTTGTTTTTAAAAACTTCAAATATATATTAACACATTACACTTAAAATACTAAAAAAAAAAAAAAACAATGAAGAAGAAAATTTTGAGGCAAATGAAATAGGGATTCTAGCAAATTCTTTAGAAAAGATGGAGCCAGACTACTGCATGTGACCTTTGATATGACCTTCAAGATTCCCTGGTTGATAGAGTTTGGGAGTGAGGAAATAAAGCAACCTAGGAAGGGGCCTCAGGTGTTTGACATGGGAACACTGTTCTGAGAATGTGTTGGCAGGGATGGAATGACTTTACTTCATTCAAGAGGAGATTACATCCCTTGGTTTTCTACATGTAAAGAGAAACTAATTTCCGTTTTTGCTTTGGTATGAAACTTTTTCTATTGGCCCAGTGAAAAACAGAGATGGAAATATAAGCAGAGACTGCATTGCTGTTACTTATAAAATAATGATAGGTCTAATTGGCAATCATGTCTTTTCACTTATCTATGCAATCCTCTCTTTAAGACAAATATGAAATGTTTAAGAAAGTGGCCCCATAAGACCACTTAACTGTGTACATGATGTAACACCTGTCATGTCTAGTAAGCTTCCAATTGTATCAGGCAGGCTGTAATAAACAGACCCACAAAAAGGCTGTAATAAACCAGGTCTACAAAAAGTCAACCCAGATTTATCAGTCCGCTCAGGGTGTCATAGAAAAATACCACAGACTAGTGGGCTAAAACATCAGAAATGTACTTTCTTATGGTTCTGGGGATAGGAAGTCAAAGATCAAGGTGCAGACTGGGTTGGTTTCTGAGGTTGTAATGAGGCCTCTGTCCTTGGCCTGTGGACAGCAACCTTACTGATATGTCCTTGAATGGCCTTTTTTCCGTGCATGTGTATTCTTGGTGTCTCTTCCCCTTCTTGTAAGGACACCAGTCCTGTTGGATTACAGCCCTACCTTTATGATATTTTAACCTTGTCTGCCTCCTCAAAGGCCCTATTTCCAAATATAGTCCCATTGAGAGTTAGAACTTTAATATATGAATTTTGGGAACACACAATTCAGTCCATAACACCAGTTAATTCTAAAGCCCTAGAAGAAATAATTTACCTGTGTCACTCACCTGAAACAGAGATATGATGTTTTAATTACTTTTCTTGTGTGGTTTCAGTCTCTAATTATATTTTTAAGCATTTTTATTTGAAGTTTTGAGCTCATACTATGAATTAGTTAGGTTTTCATGCGCTTCATTTATATAATCCAAACACAATGTGCTGTCAGGAAACATTATTTAATCACAGTACCTTGTTTAACAACAGTTCTTTTTCCAGGTAGGGTTCCTAAATTGTTTCCATTCCCTACAGGGGATTGACCTTAGGTATATATGTCTCACCAAATACTTATGCTTCTCTTTCCTCATCTACACAACCCAAGGATAGTCAATTCCTGAGTTAGCCAGCAACCTACAAAGAGAGCTGGTATAGAAACATAGTCTGTCAGTTTCCTTGTCTTTATAATGCATATTAAAAAATACTGTACTGTATGAGGTAGTTAGCAGAGAATCCCAAACTAGGAGGGCATTCCATTAGTACTAAAGTTTTAAAAGTATAAAACTTTTAACATTTGCACTAGATTGTTTATTGCAGCTCAATTTATAATCACCAAGACATAGAAACGACCTAAATGCCCATCAACTCAGGAATGAATTAACAAATTGTGGTACATGCAAACAGATAGTGACTTCACATTTTTTGTAATATCCTAGATGGAGTTGAAAGACAGTCTTCTCAGTGAAGTATCACAAAAGCCATTATTCAATGTACTCAGTTTTAATACGAAGCCAGTAGACAATCTGATGTATGCCCACATAGGAGAAAAACTCATTTCAATTCAAGTTGGGGGAAGGGTAACAAAGGAGGAGGAGAGGAGGGGTTGGGGTGCTCTCACTGAATGGGCATGGGGTGGGGGTGTTTGGCACACCTTTTGTGTGTGGGACATACCCACAAGAGGGACTCTACCCAACAAAATCAACTTTTTGACCTTAGTTGGTTGTTCCCTCACATTAACCTGAAATAAATTTCTTGAAAAGAAAAATGTTTAAAACTTTTAAAGCTGAGCTTACTGGAAAGGAGTATGAAAATGATAATTATTTTATAAGTGATTAAAACTAAGCCTTAAAGAATTTAAGTTAGTTGCCCAGAAGCTATGTCTAAAATGCTATACTGTCTAAAGCAGTCCTGTGTCCAAGTATTTGTCAAAGCCTGAACCATTGGAAGGGCTTCAGGAGATCAGCAGATGGAACTGCTGTAGGCAGTACCCTAAGTTAGACAGTGGGGTAATCTGAGAGAAAATGATTCTTTTCCCCTGGTTGAGTTTTAGAGTCAGTCAGCAACACTTGACAGATCCCGGTCTGTAACACCAGGGTGGTGGCCATTTAAATTCTCTATGGCTGTGATCACCTTTTCCCCCCGCTTATTAACTACTTTTGGCAAGAACTTTAATCAGTTCTACTCTCCCTGTTCCAATAGCAGGATTGTGCTGCCCTGGAGACAGACTGATTAAAAGACTACTAGGTTTTCTGTGATCCACGAAAGGACTAACCTAATTTAAACAATTCTAAACAGTTTATTTTTTTTTCATGCAATCCCATTTTTAACCCGTAACAGAAGCAAACCAATTTTAAACCTCTTTACTCATGCATGTCTATTTTCTACTATTCCTATCTTCTAAACAGTTTAAAAGTTTTATTGCTTTTATTGCAAAAGGGAATATTTCCCTTTTAATAAATTGTTTTTAGGGTTTATTACTCTATATATTTTTAAAGAAATTGAAGGCAGTACCTTAAGTCAATCTAATCCAAGTTAAGTGAAGCAAAGATTTTTTACCAGAACTTAAAGTCCATACCTGCCCTTCCCAACCAGTCCCTGCTGTACCTGCTCTGACCTAGTGACCCTTCCCCAGGTTCCTAAGAAAATACAGTACCTTTAATATTTATTGTAATTTTGCCATTTGACCTCAGTGTACTTTTATGAGTTGATAGGTTGTTTACATAACACTTTGAACTTTCTTTAAATGTTCATGATAGAACTGAGGCGAGAGACTCGCTTGAGCTTGAGTTGAAGGTGATGTGAGCTATGAAACCACAGCACTCTACCCCAGGGAGACAGCTTGAGACTCTGTCTGAAAAAAAAAATGTTCATGATAGGAAGGAAATCAAGGAGAATTAGAAACATTACCCTCAAGAAACAGAGTTTCCACTTTTGTTTTACGTATGTTTACAATTCCCAGGAATTGCAGAAATGCAATACATTTGACACCTGAGTTTGCAAATTTGACCCAACTATTCATCTCATTAGTCCAATATTTGTCCCTGGAGCTTCAATTCAAACAACACCACCCTGGGCAATCCTTACAGAACTTGGCGCAGGTCAGCATCTAGATTTAATTAATTTGCTGCTAGTACAACACACAGTGTTGAATCAAACACATTTCTGGGATAATCAACTCTTAAACAATAAATCAAGACCAAATCCAATACTGACTCTAGCCAACATGATTGTCTTGGACATTTCTCTTTCTCATTAGGGCTGAGAAAAAGAAAATAATAAAAAATAGAAATCATTAGAAAGCTAATAGAAAGATACTGAAATAGCTGAAGACAATTTTACAGAAGAACCCAAACCCACATAATAAACATAACCTTACTTAGAGTCGAATGGATGATCACATTTTCAGAACACCAAGAGAGTGAATTATGTTGTAAAGGGTCCTCTTTAAAATGCAGCAAACAGCAAGCTGTTGAATTATTAACATGAACCATTAACACCCAGAAACACTTTGTTTCCAAGGTTATTATTTCTTTGCTAAAGCAGACCTAATTTCCAAACTGAAGCTTTTTATTAAGAAAATATTTTCTCTGACTCATCGTTCATAATCCTGTTTGATAGAAAAACTTAGCAACTTAATTGGTAGAAAATGAGTTCCCTCCTCAATCAGGATGTCTCAGCAAGGATCTCCATGCCCTGCCGACATCATCTTACCTATTATGGTCATGTTTCTTGTGATGCTATGTTAAAACCCAGAAAGCAGGTTAATCTCATTAAAACTCACAGGGACATATTTTCCATTTTCATTAACAATACAAACAGTCGCTTTCTGAGGAGCAGCCATGAGGAGATACAGACGGTTTTGATTTTCTATACCTGGGCTTCACATTACTTTGTCCTTTGCTGACCCCTCTTGGTAATTGTGCTAGACCTTAAGTTTTCTAATCTGAAAAATGGAATAGCTACTTTGAAGTTAAAAGTAGGGAGGGCTCCTGGATGAGTGAGGTAATGTGTGACAGCCTTCTGGAAACCCTTCTTTCCTGCTGGGAAACATGTTTGATTCAATACTGTGGGTTGTACTAGCAGCAAATTAATTAAATCTAGATACGGATCTGCCCAACTCTGTCTGTCATACCACGGGTCCCAACATCTAGTCTATGTAATGTACTTACCTTAATAAAGGAATTATCTCAAACCTATGGTTAACAAGAAAATGGAAGATGATGTAGTGAGTTTTGTTTGAAGGTAAGCAAACTCTTTACTGCTCAATAAATCTTTGGATATAAAGTGTTTCTTCTTTTGTAAAAGAATGAATTATTTGTATATCAACATATTTGCTTTACAAAAGTGAAATGTAGGCATTCTGGCAAGGAGCTCTGGAATGAATATGGCCCAGTAGAGTTGTTTCATATTAAGCCAAAATGTCGGGTCTTTATGCCCTGCCTCTCTTAGTCACCAGATGTGGGTTGTCACTGAAGGACATCTCCCCAGGCAAAGCAGGTTTTTGTGGCTGAGACAGACCCTAGGGGTAACAGCTAGATCTTGTCTACTGGCTGCACTTCCCCAGCTAAGCATCACCCTTCTCTAAACAGGGATCCCAACAGTGCAACTCTGTTTCCACCCGAGCTCACCCCTTGTGCCACTCAGATTCCTTCTTCCCAGGTGGCAGCTCCTCCAGGATTCCAGGGGACCTTACTTCCCAAGAGAAAACAGAAGGGAGAAGTCACCAGGATGAATTATAGCCACTGCAGCTGGTATCGGGCTACAATTATTACTCATTGTTTCTATCCTTGAAAATCAGTCTAAATTCCAGCTACCACCTGTATTGGAGCGTGACTCAGGCCCTTGTCACCAAGAGCTCCCTGCTACTGGTCACCATTGTCTTACAGGCCAGAGTCACTGTGTCTGTCCATTTACAGTCACAGTCATGCAAGGAAGTATTGAAGGTTCCATGGAGATCACCTGTGTGCCAAACACATTGTCCCTTGACCCCATCTTGCAGTTGCAGCTTTGTAATTTCCTGATGATCAATGTTGATTATCCTTAGCAATATGGTGACTTCTTTTTTTTTTCCGTTTGTTTCTGAAGAAAAGGACTTCACTAGCTCATAGAGCAAACTTTCTGTGTCTCCTGGTGAAAGAAGCCATTTGAAGACCAGAGTTACATGAGGAAAAACCTAAGTCCCCCTCTGAGCCATGGGAAATGATATAAGTGAGGCCAACCCTGCTTCTATCTTCTGGTAGCCTCCTTTTGGGGACAGAGTCCCATATAAAATCTTTCATTCAATATCTGTCTGCATTTCCTAAAGGATAGTGCCCCATTCTTGTATATCAGAGCTGGCACTCTAGCTGTGCCTTCAGCAGGCCATTCCAGTGTTCTTGCAAACTGACAGCTTTGGCTGGTTTAGTGCATGGTATGTTTACTAGAGACCATGAGATCTGTAGAGGGGGAAATACAAGAGCTTTATTTCCTGTAAAGGGTCATAAACTGCAGATTGGGAAATAGAACCTCCAGCCAAAACCAAAAGCAGACACTTAGGGGACAAAAGAGATTAACTGCACATACATATTCAGTAGATTATAGGAGATTCTCATGACTATAATACCCTCATGAATATTTATGAGGGAGATAGTGAATAAACATATGTGTTACATATGTCCCAAGTTCACTTTGGGGTGAAGATTTTAATATTTTAAAATGGAGCGAAACTTGGCTTTTTGAAACAAGGGGCACAAAGACATCTTGTAAGAAGCCGCTTTGGGCCAGCCAGGACAGTCTGTGGTCAGCAGTCAGTTATCAGGCTGGTCAGTTGTCATGGTGAAACTGAGATAAGAGAGAAGAGGTCACCCGGTCAGCCAAGACATCAGATGGTCTGTTGGGGTTGAAGGAGAAATCTTCCAGACATTGTTTTTCAGGAACTGTCTTTGTTTGAGGCGATTAGTGAAGTAGGACATTGTTGAGACGTGACCGGCCTCATGTCTTGTCAAAGCTGGAGAATCTCGTTTTCCATAGTTTTCTGGGATCTCGTTTGCCACAGGGAGTTTGTTTTGTTTTGCCTGGGGGTCTAGGAGCCCTATTTTTATTTCACTGGTATGACCTTAGTAATGAATACCTTAGTAATTCTCTCATTTCTGCATTTGTCTTGCTACAAAGTGGGTTCCCTCTTCTAACACAATATTATGTGAGACCCTGGGCCAGTGGGTGTAATGTTGTGTTAGCTCTCTATGTTTAATCTCTTTCTGTGAAAACAAAACAGCAGGTTTTCTAACATGGAAGGGACCTGATGTGATGACCGTGCCACCAAGACACTGGTTGCTCCCTTTGAGGAATGGTTATTTGGGGTCTTCAGCATTAGTGTCTATAACCTAGGGGGTGAACATTCAATGTTGGCCCAGGCCAGTGCAAGTAAGGGAATTCCTCTTGGCTAGTTCATGCCTAGCCTCCTTCTTTGCTATCATAGGCACATGGTGTGTCCATCATACCAGCACCAAGTTGGCCAATGACAGAGACCAGTTGACACCAACTGGTTAAGGCATTTTGTCTACTTGGTGATTCAGTGCCAGGTCCACACCCTATACTCCCTGGAGCATGTTAAGGACATATATGTCCAATCACATGTCTCTATTTAAGAACTTCAACCTAAGGCAGTGGTCAGTGTAGGGGGGTGGTCAACTCTGGAGGGTCTACTGCATATTCTAATTTCAGGCCACTTCTCCTTACCACAAAAAGGGTAATCTACCCTTTGAGAGGAATTTTCTTTGCTACTTCCTTCAAGACTAACCCTGGGTAAAGCTGGATTAGCTGCCATCCACTTATAGTCAACTTGGATTTATGCCACCTCAAAGTTATCCTCTTTCAGCTGAAAGGAGATCACTTCTGTGCTGTTATGCAGTGAATTGTCCCTGGGCCTTCTCAGCCTTATAATGTGGTGAGGCCAACAGGACCCAGCTCACAGTGAGCAGTTCTGGACTTATGGTCACTCAGGGCCAGATGCTCAGGAGCTTCATCCTGATCAGGGCCTAGTCAGTGGTCATTTTTCAAAAAGTGTACACCTCTTTTCTAGAGATGGACTCCAGGAACCTACACTGTGGTTTATACTGAAAGTAACTCCAGAAACACCAACAGATATACAGAGGACTGAGACAAGAAAAAAGAAAACAGGCAAGAAAAGGTGTTTTTTACTACCTGGTGGTGAACACTCCTGGAGAAGGCCGTGATCCAGCATAAATGACGGGCCTCAGATTCAGCCCACCTGAGGGTGCTGAAGCTGGGTTATTAGTACAACAACCCCATTCAGCCCTGGCTCTTTCCAGACAGGGCAATAATTCCCAGTCTCTTCTAGCCTGCTTTGTGGACAGCAGTGAGCTGCAGGTTATGGAGAAAGCCTGGGGCAGAGAAATGTGGTCGGAATCTGGTCCGAGTGCGCAGAACCGGTGAGCAGAGACGGGCTGAGTGCCAACAGGATCTGGTACTGTTCCTCTTTCATCATACCTGTACCGAAACTGTTGGACGGTTTCTTTCTAGAGAGGGTCCTTTCAGTTTCTTGGGCTTATGACATTTGGTATCATCCTTTGCCTCATTGAGAGGATAGTTTATTTGCTTTGAAGTTTGTCATAAATGAAGAGATATTTTAAAGAGGCACATTTCACATGGGGAGTTGAGAGAAAGATGAGATTCCTTGGAGCAGAATCGTATATGGGATCTTCCCAACCACACTAAACACCCTTGATTGAAATAAGTTTGCCCCCTTCCTCCCAAGGAAAGCAATGCTTTGTGTTACACAGAGGAGGTTTCTTGCATAAGAAAGCAAGTTTAGACAGGAAAAAAAGTAGGAATTATGAAAGCGTTCCATAGCTGTCACCGGTCTAACCTCAGTGCTGAGCAGAGAACATATAACTTAAGAGTAATTTCAATATAATTGTAATTTCTATAGCCCAAGCTGCTAAGGCACCAGCCACATACACCAGAGCTGGCAGGTTCAAATCCAGCCCAGACCTGCCAAACAACAATGACAACTACAACCAAAAAATAGCGAGGCATTGTGGCGGGACCCTATAAGTCCCAACTACTTGGGAGACTGAGGCAAGAGAATCACTTAAGCCCAAGAGTTGGGGGTTGCTATGAGCTGTGATGCCTTGGCACTCTATCCAGGGCAACAGCTTGAGATTCTGTCTCCAAAAAAAAAAGAAGAGTAATTTTAATTCTATTGCAGTAAACCAGATGTTATAACAAGTTTCTATTTCAGCTCATGGGGATGACAAACTACTATTCTAAGCAAATAATTTTCTTTATCAATGGGAAGAATGGCTCATTAAATGGAGCAGCACTGATAGGTTGCTTGTAAAGCCAAGACTTATTTCCATAGGGGGGACAAAACTGATTCTGAGAGCAGTATTCAGTAATAAAAGACATCAGCCATCCAACTCTGCCTGGCATTTTGTGTCCAGAGTGCTGTCTTGGTATTAAAGGTTGTATGCACTAGGCATAAGGTACAGAAAGTTAATAAACTTTTAGAAAAACACAGTTTCAGAGAGCATGCTAAAATTTCATTCACCTCCCTTTTTTATATTGGATTTCATGCTTTGCTCCTTTGGTTCTGTGTTTATTCATCAGAAGTTAGGATGTTTGTTAAATGCTTTAAATTTTGTTTTCTGGCAACTCAAAGCATACTCTAACTGGCAAATGGAAGACTTATGTCCAGCTAGGCTAGAATGTCACTATGTTGGCTGCACAGTAGGTAGATTTAGGTAAGAGATTAGATGGTGATATGTCCAAAAAATAAGAAAGGATGTGAGGAAAGGAAAAAAAATCATTTTATTCTGTTAACCAAACCATTCAAAACCAAGAATAATGCACAATTGTCCAAAAGTTCTAGAAATCTCACATTTGTTTTAGTAGATTAGACTGGTAGTTACTGCCTAAAAATCTCTTTCTTTAGATGAATGGCAATCATTCTGGCAGAACGTCATGGTGATGACAGATGGCCTCCTCCTGCCCAAGAGGCCAGGTTCTCACTCTGTGTAAACTCTGAAGAGCTTAGTGCTTTCCAGTTATAAATTTAGTTAGGGGAGGAGTTGCCTCATCATGCCAAATGTAGCAGCATCTTAGGAAAACTTCTTAAAATATTCTTTAGTGTGTTATTATCATTTTCTTGGCTCCTATTAAATAAGGAAAAATAATATTCTATGTAAAGGAGGAAAAAGTAATTATTTGGATGAATTTAGGTTCGATGCAGGCTTTTTCCCCCATCATTAAATCACCATCAATCAATATGAACAAATAATTATTTAAGACCAATATGTAGAAACAAAGATGCCCTTTTTCCCCTTTTATTAAGTCATATGCACATAGATCATGAATACATTTATGCATATGTATGATACAATGTGTTGATTTTTTTATACCATTTGGAGTGCTTACATCAAACTAATTGATATAGCTTTTGCCTCATTTATTTGATTATTATGTTAAGACTTTTATGTTCTATACTTGATAGATTTGACTTGTATCCTTGGAATATGCTCCACAGGTGATCGCACCATTTACCCTCCTTCTATCAAAACCTCCCCGCTCCACCCTCCCGTCCATTCCCACTCCATTTCTTTTCTTCATCTTGGGCTTATAGTTGTGATCTATCTTACATAAAAAATTGTGATTAAATATAAGTTGGTTTCATAAAAGTACTGGGTACACCAGATACTTAAAGAAAGATGCCCTTTGGTGTACAATGTTGAATATAAAAATTTTACAAGTTAAAATTCCTTATTTCTCAATGTGTCAGTGAAGTTAAGAGTGTCACAGACTTAGTCGTTTTAGTCTAGGAGGCAAGACTATAGGCCAGGTCAGGATTTTAACCTAAGTCTTTTTGATTCCTAAACCAGGTTCCTCTCTCCATGTCTATGCAGATTGCTTCTCCACACTGACTCTGAAGAGAGTGCCACAGCCTGGCTCCTCACTGTGGAGGAGAAAAACTCAGAGGGCGTGAGTCACACCCACCTGGGAAATGCCACCTGGACTTTTCCCTACAGCTCAGTACTTCCACCACCCATGGGCCTCCTCTAACAGTGTCCCAGCATTTGAGGCAGATGAAGAGGGGAAGGGAAGCCATCTTGAGCATCAAGAAGAGATAGTGTTCTTTTAATGGGCCTGAAATGTAGAATTATGTGTCCAAAATCTGAGATAGATTACCCAAGCTTAAGCAGAAATGGCACTTGTGTATATTCTTTCAAGCAAAAGTTCTGAGTCTTGAACCTCAGAGTCTGAATTTAAGACCTGTCTTTGCCATTTTGTAACTCTATTTCTTTTTGACACCTCTCTACTCAAATTATTTTAATGACTTCATCTTGTGTTAGGGGTAAAGCTAATTAATGATCTTTTGTGTGGCCCACTGCAGAGCCTGCAAAAATTGACCCAGGGCTCCCATCTACTCTCTGTTCATACACCATGGCCCTTGTTTCCATTCCTCTCATGTCACATTGTCCTTTCCACCTCAGGTCCTTCACTTAAGCTGTCTCTTCCACCTGAGATTATACTAGTGTCCTCTTCAACTGGAAGTACTGGATATGTGCCCTGTTGATGCCTACATACCCTTCAGATCTTAGTACAAACTTCACTCCTTTCCATTGTCTAACAGGACATACATCCTTCTCCCTCAAGTCCCAGAAAGCCACCTGTTCTCCTTCTTTTTCTAATAACCAGTCAGTCTGCAGGATTCAGCTCAAAACTCATCCCAAGAGAAACGCTGTCTTAAGCTTCCCTGCCTCAGGACCACTTAGATCTCTCTGCTCTGCTCTCCCCTGCACACTGTGCTCCTCTTTTACAGCACTTATCACAATACAACTGAATGAGTATTTTATTTCTTTTTTTTTCTTTTGGCAATTTTTGGCCGAGGCTGGGTTTGAACCCACCACCTCTGGCATATGGGGCCAGCTCCCTACTCCTTTGAGCCATAGGCACCACCTGAATATTTAATTTCTTATTTGATGTTGAATTCCCACACTAGAATGAGTGTTCCTCAGTGAGGAAACTTTGCTTACTTACATGCCTAGCATGGCTTTCATTAGGTGGATGGTATAATCTTCATTTGAAGCTTGTCGAATGGACATGGTATGAAGAGGATTTACCATCATCCTGACCAGGTTAAGTGCACAATTTATCACATCTTTTCCCTGATGGATCTTTAAAAAGCAGCAGTGGGATTGCAAACTAATATGTTCCTTTTGAAAAGACATCTGGTGAACACTTAGAGAACTAAAATAGACCTGCCATTCTATCCTGTAATTCCTCTACTAGGCATATATCCAGAACACCAAAAATCACACTACAACAAAGATATTTATATCAGAATGTTTATTGCAGCCCAATTCATAATTGCTACATCATGGAAGAAGCCCAAGAGCCCATCAATCCACAAATGGATCAATAAATTGTGGTATATGTACACCATGGAATACTATTCAGCCATTAAGAAAGATGGAGACTTTACCTCCTTCATGTTTACATGGATGGAGCTGGAACATATTCTTCTTAGCTGTAATTAATTTTAAAAGTTCACTTCTGAATATATGGATGAATTGAAAACACTTACGGAGTTTAGTCAGTAAATTTGACCCTAGGTAAGAGTCAGCATGTTCTAGGCTAGAGTCTGAGGTGTGAATTCTACCAAGTTAAACATATGCAGAATGATTTTCCAATGCTAAAGTAGCCTCTCACAGAGAGGATTTCATTTATTGTCTTTATTTTTGAAATGTTTTATTGGCAAATCTCGTTAATAAAATGTGACAGCTTTGTGGGTAATAGCAGTTTTTGGCTGGATGCTCTTTTTTGTGTAATGATGTTCTGATTTTGTTTCTAATAATGGAATGATGAAAAGAAAATGTGAGAAATGTTGAATGGAGTGAACTTAGTAGAGGTTCAAAATTAGGTCAACAGTAAAATCTCTGTTATTTCTTTAAGTGAAAGCCCTTGCTATTGTGGAAAGTGTCTTTTAAAATATTTGGCAGTGAATATTCTCATATATTGATTCAGAAAAATGTTTTATTTTTCAATTACTCAATTAGGATAATTGTAATGACAAATACCATTATTCCTTTATTGGATCACTTTTTAGGTTATAATCATGACTAGATTATTTAAGTAAATCTTGATCATTTAGGTCATCAGATAAGGTGAGTACCAACCTGCTTGCCCCTTGCTCCAAATATTTATTTTTAAATTCTGCATGATAATTAGAAGGGAGGAGATAAAGGCCCTTAAAAGGCATTGTCTTTACTCTTATTTATCCAGCCACATCAACTGTATTTACCATAGAATCAATAAAAGAAAGGAACAAATAGAAAATCCCTAACATTCATACCCACAGCTTAAGTTACTAATAAAACAACCTAAATCTCCAAGGCAAATCTTAGAGTCATGTTTAGGTAAAACACAACAAAGAATGTTTTCATCTGTTTTTCTAGATGTTCCTTTTTATGTTGCACCTATAGGGAGCAAATATTCAAATATTATTTTCAAGTTATAATTAGCTCAAGGTTCAGATCACTAGCTTGCATTTCAACAGCACAGTGACCAAAGCTCTCTTTGTGGGCTGACCTTCTTTGGCTTCTGGAGAAACAAGAAGGAAAAGTGGAAGGAGAGCAGCCAGGGCTTTGAGCCTCCTTCGCAACGCTTACTTCACTCCCCTGCTCACAGCCTGATGATCCTTCTGTTCTGGAAATTAGGGAGACAGAATTGTTTGATCCAGCCCATTTTTCTTTGGTTCTGACCACTCCTATTCCTTAGCCTGAGTTCATAGCTGCTCTGTACAACTCCACCAGATCTTCACGTCACCTGACATCTTGAGGGGGGCATGAGGCTGTGCTTATTTTGGCTTAGATCTATTGATGCCTCTTTCAGTATCTTAGATGTTGGGGATCCTTATGAAACTTTGTGAATAGCAATGCAATATAAAGCATTGGTGTACCCCATATTGCTGGGTATGAACAAGTTGTACAGGCAATAGAGGATGGGCAACATAATTTCCTTTCATCTTGATGCAACCTTCCTCAAACTGGCATACAAATAATCTAAGTCTCTGAAGACTGAATGTGAGAAGGAATTGGGTTTTAGGAGATTTTGTCAGCTGGTATTTGTGCACCCTAAGTCATGAGGATCAGCAGCCTACAGAATTGCTCCACATCCTCGGTACAGCACAGATAATTTGGCCTCTGGTGATTGTCTTCTGTTTTACCTCTCACCAGCAGCCATCCAGCCACCAACCAGGTACCAGGTATGGAAAGCTCTTCCCAACACATTCTCCAAAGCTGGGGCCAACCCTCACGCTCTCTGAGGAGGGTTTGGTTCTCAGGTGGAGGAACACTACTACCCTGATGACACCCCCAAACCTGAGTAGGCACATGTTTGCTTTCCTGTCTCTCTTCACCTTGGACTCTGCTGTCCACGATGTCAGGGAATAGGTCTCACTTGTCTTATGAGGACATTTCCTCTAAAATTTCTGGCACATAGTATACCTTGCTCAATGTTGATTGCAGAATGAGTGCTTCAGAGTCATTGTGGGCGGCATGAGGCTGTGCTTATTTTGGCTTAGATCTATTGACACCTCTTTGTGTCAATAGTTGAACAGTGTCAAATGTATGGATAGTTGTCCCTTCATTAAATCATCCTACTCTGGAAGATTTTTTGAATATGGGTGAAGTTATAAACTGAACTATGTTCCCCCAATGGCATGTCTGGAAACTCTATCCTCCTAATGCCTTAGAATGGAACTATATTTGGAGACAAGGCCTTTACAAAGGTAAGACTCTTAAGGTTAAATGAGGTCATAAAGTACAGCCCTAATTTTTAGCCTTAGTCCATTCATGTTACTGGAATAGTGTACCACACACTGGGTCATTTATAAAGAAAAAACCATATCGTTCATAGTTGTGGAGGCCAAGAAGTCCACTATCAAGGCGCCAGCATCTGTGTGGGGCCTCCTTGTTGCATCATCCCGGGTGGAAGGCAGAAGGGCGAGAGAGAGTGAGAAAATGTGCACATGAGAAAGAAAATGGCCAGAGCTCGTCCTTTTATCAAGAACCAGCTCCTGAGAGAATGGCCCTCCCAACCTAAGGGCCTCTTAAGGACCCACTTCACAACACTGTTGCATTGGAGATTAAGTTTTTGACACATGAATTTTGGAAGACATATTCAAACCACAGCATCCTATACAACTGGCATGTTTGTAAGACGAGGCGATTCCAGGGACACACAGAGGGATTAAAGGCCACGTGAACACACAGCTAGAAGGCAGCCATCTCAAGTCAAGGAGAGAGATCTCAGGAGAAACCACATCTGCCAACACTTTAGTGCTGGACTTCTAGCCCCTAGAACTGTGGTAAAATAAATTCCACTGATTCAGCTGCCTGACCTACACTGTTTGGTTATGGCAGCCTGAACAGACTAATACAGGTAACGTGGCTGACGTCCATTCCCACTTTTCTCTTTGTTGTATGAGTGCAGTCTCCAAGCCCTGGGCTGTGGACCAGCACCAGTCTGTGGCCTGTTAGGAACCAGTCCACACAGCAGGAGGAGAGTTAAAGGGAAGTGAGAGAAGCTTCATCTGGATTTGCAGCCACTTCCCATCTCTGGCATCACCAGCTGAGCTCAGCCTCCTGTCAGATCCCTCCCCCACCCCAATTCACAGAAAAACTGTCTTCCATGAAACTGCTTTCTGGTACCTAAAAGGTTGAGGACTGCTGCTATAGGAATCCTGACTGTGCTCATCTGAACTCTCAGCTAATGGTCTTGCTTCTGTCTTACTCAGAAAATAGAAGTAGCAAGTGTCTCCCGCAACGTCTATTGACCTAATCAGCAGCAGCCACACCTGTGCTCTCTGGCTTCTCTCCCATTTGTAGGGATATATGGTGCACACTCCTACCCGTGGGTGCACCAGGCTCCCCCCCGCCCGATCCTGCCTTCCCCACAGGGCATGGCTCCAGCAATTTCTCTCTCTCTTTCATTATTACATTGTCCCTCTCTGATTGGATCATCCCCATTAGCACACACTACAATACACGTCATCTTTGCAAAACATTCTCTCAATCCCATGTCAAACATACCTGGGCATTTTCACAGAGCCCATTTCTTTTCATTTTCACAAGTGCATGAAGTGAGAATCATTAACTGAATCTTAGGAGATGAGAGGAGGAGGTCACAGAGTTAGCAAGGATTAAGGAGTGAATTCAGGACTGTATTTTCTGGTTCCAGAGATAGCGCTCCGTGGAGAATGTGACCGAGGGTATTAGAGTGATACCCAAAGAAGAACACACCCCCTGGGCGTGAGCACACAGAAGCTCTCTCTCACCTGTGCTTGATGCCCAGAAACTGTCATGCTGACTTTTTGATCTCACTTCCTCCAACAGTGACATAAGGAAATTAGAGAATTTGCCACATTTCCCTTAAACTTTAACTTGTACCATTCTGTGATGTCACGTAGGGAGCAATAAGTAACTGCCAGATGGGCATAGTTGCTGAATTCATGAACTTCAGAGAAGTCTTGGCTTACCATGTTTCTAGTCTAAAGCTTTTAAATTACATTTTTTATAAGTGCAATGAAAGTAAGAGAAAGTATAGCAGAGACAGGCCTATTTTGCATCAAAGAAGTCTGACTATTCACTGGCCAGAGAGACTGCGATGCAGTGAAACCCTCTGCCATTTCATCCTTTAGGGAAGAGTTTATCTCTGGGCTCCTTTGCCCTTTCTGGCTGCCACGGGATGAGAGCACAGCTGTGCCACAGAGAACTCTAAGGAAATCTGCTGAATGTTTTGAATCTCAACAGTATAGCAGAAATATTTTTTAAATAAATAAAAACAGATACATAAACAAAGAAGTCAAATGTTTAGGGGCCTGTTTGTCATTGGCCCTTAATCCAACTATGACTGGTGTCCTTTTATAAAGTTCACATTTGCCGATGGACACATGCACAGGAGGGTGCCACGTGAAGATGACACCAGAGGTCAGGACTAGGCTCCTAAAGTCAAAGAACGCCAGAGGCTGCCTGAAAATCACTGTGAGGACGCCAGGAAGGAGACGTGGAAAAGATTCTTCCCCACATGCTTCAGAATAATCGGGCTCACCAACACCTTTATCTCATATTTCCAGTCTCTAGAACCGTGAGAGTATAAATTTCTGTTGTTTAAGTCACCCAGTGTGTGGCTTGTGGTTACTGCAGCTCTGGGAAAGGAATACACTAGTAATTATGTACACAGTACTTAAAATACTGTACAGTGCTTATTATTCTTGTCCAATAATTACTATTTTTCTGTTCCTAACATGCTCTGATACTTGTCCCTAATGATCCCGACTTAGCTTAATTACCTCTATAAAAGACTGTCCCTTCCAATACAGTCCCATTAAGATATACTGGGAGCTGGGCTTTAACATAAGCATTTGGGGAGGAGAAAATTCCGTCTATAACAAGTGTGTCATCTACCTCTTCCTGCTTCATCCCAGCCCTGTGAATCTTGTGTCCATTTTACAAGAGGAAGGCAGAATTCAGCGAGTGGGTGACTAGTCCAAGCTTAGGAGCTAGAACATGACCCAGATGTGACTCTAACACTACAAAGCCAACGCACGGACACTGATGCAGAGGGCCCGCCCCTTCCTCCTTCTCAGATTTCTTTTCAGCTGCATGTCTGTGATCATTTTTTCTCCTGGTATCTATAATTTAACACAGTTTTGGAGGCACAGAGAGCTCCCATTGTGACTGACTTCAGATCCTCAGAGATAGCCTTGCCTCACCAGTGTCTCAGACCCCTGGGAATCCTCCAGGCCATCCTCCCAGCCTGTGTTCTTCCTGCTGGTGGGAGTCACCGTGACTGGACACCCCGCACACAGCAAGCACGTGAAATCACTCTGCCTATAGAGCAGAGGAACTTTATATCCTTATGCTCCAAAATGTGAGCTTAGCACATAGGGCAATTCTTGCAATGGCATGGGTGACTACTCGGAGATAAAGCTGCCCATCAAGCTTATATGGACTTTATTTCAGGGGATTCCATATAGTAGTGTGATCTCTGTATATGATGTTTCTGGGTTGTCTGCTGTGAGGCATAGAGGAGGGTGCCCAGGGAATCGGTGAGATAATTAGAGTGGAAAAATCACAGATCAGTCTCCCTTCCTCTTTTTAGAACATTTACTATAAGGGCACATCGGTGATAAGACCCAGGGGAGACTGGATGGTTCTTTGGCTCCAAATATTCACATGGAGAATTGTGTATGTAAAGAGGAGTGTGTGCACACATGCAGGTAGAAGCATCGCACCTTAACAAATACAATGAGAAGTAGTTTATAAGAAGCTGTTATATGTATACCCCAACACATGCTGTTAAGCTCAGGTTGATCTGCCCCCAGGACATGGAAGACATGAATTACTGAACCAAATACACAAATCTAACACAGTAACATAGCACTCATGCCATCTGATTTTGTGTGTTTAAAAAATACCTGGATTTAAATATTATGGTAAGAAATGTCTAGCTTTAAATTAGCTTTTCACTGGTTGTTCAGTTGTAGGTGTCAAAAGAGGCCTGAACATAACTGGAAAGCTTCCTCTCTCCATTTGCTTTTCAGATCAGGGTTCTGTCAGGAGGGCATTGGTCCACAATTCTCTCTCTAGATTTTGCTAATTGATTAACATAGCCTGATCATAATTTTATTGGTTGATATCAGAGTTTTAGCACCGTCAATTTTTTCTGTGTTGGGAAGCACACTATTTCTATTCTGACAATTCTGAAGAACAATCAATTACAGTAAATGACTCACCCAGCACATTTTCAATAGGAACCTTTGGCAGGAGGGCTCCTTTTTTTTTTTGCACTGAATGCCTGAAGAATGGGTTCCATTAAAAATGCAGCGTTGAAAATAAATGCTTCATGTTGAAATGTCTACTGTATCACATTTCAGGAGTTTCTAAGAGGACCTATTCCAAAACTTACTGCTCAAATTCAGAGTAAAAAATTGGAGTTATGTGATGCACATTTTTTAAGAGGGGAAAATATAGTTTAAGTAAAACCTTTATGTCCTTGTGGGGGGCTACTTGTTAAGCCTCCAACATACATCATCATGTCTTGTATTATGTTATCTATAGTAGCTATTATCTTAGCTATTTATTCTGTGATATGTTAGTTATTCATGTGTCAATTTCCTTCCCAACTGACTGTTAATTCTTTGATGGCAGGAAATATTTCATGTGTCTTTAAGTAACTCCATTACCTGCATCTAGAAGATACCCAAAATATTTTTGGAAGATATAATTGAATAATGTAGCACTTCTGAAAGTTACACAGTTTTAAATCATGAAAGAAAAGTAGCAGGAAGGCACCCAAACATAGAGAATTAGAGGGTCCTTCTTTCTGGCCATCATTCCTAGGAAAGCCCGAAGGATGATAGCAGAAGAAACAAAGCTCTGAGCCCCACCCCACCCCCCTGTCCCTTTCCCTCTGCTATAGGTCAAAAGGTGAAACCAGGTGGCCCGCTGAAGGTCATGGTGCCCAGGGTGCTGGGATTGGAGGAGCAGCCAGATTTGATTCACTGGCATCTCAAAATCACTTCTTATACCTGAATTCAATTCTCAATTTTTTTTTTCTTAAATTTTGAAGGCTTTTCAAGTTTAGGAATCCCCTGTTGACCTGTGAATGTGCCTGAGAGGAATACCACCTTCAAACATTTATTGAGTCATTAATACTATCATTCATTCAACCAATAAACCTTTTCATTTTGCTAACACTTTATAATAGAATCGCTGAGAGTTAAGATCCAGAAGGTCACTTTGGGCGATATGATACAGTGGAAAGAGAACAAAGAAAGAATTTTATGGATTTCAAAAATTTGTTTACACTTGGTCCTGATTTCTGACTAGAAGACTTAACAGGTGCAATTCATCTTGGTGTTATTTCATTTATTTTTAATTAAAGGTGGCTCGCTCTGTGTCTATTGTATAAACACAGCCTTGATGGACTAACTGCAAAATTACCATCTTATTCAGGTACCCAGAGTATAATACAATGACAAATATCTGAAATTCACCCTCCGTCTAAGCAATGTAATCTGTGTCCAGTCCTCCACAATTTTAAGCCAGTTCTCAGAAAAGCTATTTAAAAACAAATCAAAAGTATACATAATAATAGTGATGAAAATAAACATTAAGCAAAGGAAGAAATGATAAACATAACCTTTAGACCACATAACTTCCTAGGATGTCAGCTATTTCAGGAACCGAAATGATGCATTTATCATATTCTCATCTGTTCAATATATAATTATTTTAACTATTATGTGTGCTGTTTATAACCCATTATCTTGCCATAACAGCTTGCATGGATCACTGCATAATTTAAAAATATAATGGCTTTTCTTGCCAATATTTGATTTTCAACTCTAAATCTGCTAACTTTAACTACATCTATGCTGTGCATCCTTGGTAAAATGTATTTTATTTCCTAAGGATTTATCTAAGAATATGCACCTGGATTTTCTTTGACAAAAACTAGTCTCCTTTGGCTTTGGTTCATGTGGTGGCTTGTTTTCTGAGATAGAAAAAAAGTGGCTTCTGTACTTGCAAATCAACTAAATGGGCAGGACTACAAACATGAAATATTCATATAGGTACAGCAGGCGGGAATATAGCCCTTGTCTAATTATCGAGATAATACGGTCAATAAAACCCAGAAATCTGGTCATTCAGTTTTTTGATTACTCAAATTATTTCAATCGTATTAACCAGATAATTGTCTTTGTTACATAGATGTTTATTACTATAAGTTACCAATATGCTTTTTGTGGATAATTTATTTATAAAAATAAACCAATGAATCCTACAGAGATCAAATTTATATCTTGCTCTAGTCAGCCTGGTTGGGTCAGATATCATATTTAAAGAAACATTTATTTAAAAAAACAAAGAATAAAGAAACATTTATTTATTTAATCACTAAGATTAATTCAGCACCTATTGGTGCAAGAAGAGATCTGGGCACCGGGTTAATGAAATGAATTTGGCAGCTCTGGTTTCTGAGAAACACGAGACATACTGGAGAGATAGACCCATAATGTATATGTGACTCACGTATTTTTATGTGGATAGTGGAATGGTGCTGTTATAGGGCAAATCGTGCATTTGTGCCTCAGAGACTATTACTTAGATGCTCATAACACCATTGTTTAGATGTTACAAAGAAGGAAGGCAGCCAAAATACCCACTCCGGGGGGAAGGGTAAGTGCACTGCGGTATATCCAATGCTCTGTTCCTTCTATGTGGATCCTTAACCTTTTTAATATTTGCATGGCCTGCTCCCCCCTTTTTTTCAGGAATTTATTTGAGTTTCATGGTTTTTACTGTAGGGTGTTTTATAACAACCCCATATAAAGCAGCAATGCACATTTCTCTCTTCACAGGCTCCTTCATGCCCTACCCACTTCTGAGCTTTACTGGGGTTCACAGCTTACAGCAACCTCAAACTCCTGGGCTCAAGTGATCTTTGTGCCTCAGCCTCCCAAGAGGCTCAGACTACAGGTGCCCACCACAATGACCCACTAATTTTTCTATTTTTAGTAGAGGCAGGGTCTTGCTCTTGCTCAGGCTGGCCTCAAATTCACATGCTAAAGCAATCCGTCTGCCTCAACCTACTAGAGTGCTAGAGAATCCTAGATTTCAATGAAAATATAAACTGGATAATAATAAGTATATAACAACTTGAATAATTTAAAAAACTTGAGATTGGTGGGGTCACCTCTATGGCTTACCTTACAAGGGTACAAGTGAATCTTTCTAAAAGCAGAGTATGAATGTCTTAACTCAATAACTAAGAAAATGACATGAAGGTTATGTTAACCAGTTTGATGAGAGTATTTCAAAATGTATGTGAAAACAGCACACTGTACCCCATGATTGCATTAATGTACACAGTTATGCTATAAGAAATAAAAAAAAAAAAGAGTGTTGAAGAAATGAATTCTCATATTCTGGAAGCCGTAAGGTCCAATGTCAAGGTGCCGTCATCTCCTGAGGGCCTTCTTGTTATGTCAGCTATGACAGAAGATGTGGGAGAGGGCAAGCTATCCAACTTACGGCCTCAGCCCTTTTCTTATCAGCATTAACCATTCATCAGACCAGAGCCCTTATGGTCTAATCACCCCCTCAAATTCCTACCTTTTAATACTACTGCATTGGGGATTAATTTTCCAACTTATGTTTTTTGGGGAGACATATTCAAACCATAGCATAAACCAAAGAAAATATTTTATTGGTTACAGCTATACAGTCGCCTTATCTGGTCTATTCTACTAGGTATATAACTTTCAGTTAGTTGGTGGTTTCTGAGTGGTTGAGCTTAAGTTTCATTTTACTTCAATAAAGGCATGTACAAAGAAACAGCCCAAATTAAGTTTCACTTATGTTTGCAAATCAGGCAAGGTCAAGGTTGCCTCCATGGCTTAACTGGCTTGGTCTGCTTAGAAATTCTTCTAGCCTGTTCTCCATTTTAACTTATTTTAACACTAGTAATAAAGCAGGGGCATCCAAAATTTTTATTTGGTAAGGTAATTAAATATTCCCCCAAAGTATCAAATTTGTCAGCATAGGAAAAGTCAGAGCTTTGTCTGACCACCTTATACTTACTTTATGATTTGACATAGGTTTCATTTTCAGTTACGTGGTGGGGGAAGAAGGGCGAAATCTCTTCAGTGGTCAAGGTCTCTGCTGGTCTTAATGGAGCCCTGGCCATGCCTAGCCCTGCACCCCCACCCAGCTTCTTCCTCTTACTGGCAATAATTCAGATCAGCCCTGGCACAATTACTCTCCTGTACACAATAGACCTATCAGAACAATTACAAATTTGGGAATGTCTACATTGCTCTCAATTGTAATCTTTTGTTGAAAATAGACTTGTTGGCTGGGCACAGTGGCTCACCCTATAATCCTAGCTCTCTGGGAGGCCAACACAGGTGTATTGCCTGAGCTCACAGGTTCAAGACCAAACTGAGCAAAAGTGTGACCCCATCTCTAAAAATAGTTGGATGTTGTGGTGGGTGCCTGCAGTCCCCGCTACTAGGGAGGGGGAGGCTGAGGCAAGAGAATCACTTATGCCCAAGAGTTTGAGGTTGCTGTGAGCTGTAATGCTATAACACTCTACCCAGGTAGAGAAAGTGAGACTCTGTCTCAAAAAAAGAAAATAAAGGGCAGCATATGTGGCTCAGTGAGTAGGGCGCCAGCCCCATATACCAAGGGTGGTGGGTTCGAATCCAGCCCTGGCCAAATTGCAACAAAAAATAGCTGGGCATTGTGGTGGGTGCCTGTAGTCCCTGCTACTTGGGAGGCTGAGGCAAGAGAATCACCTAAGCCCAGGAGCTGGAGGTTGCTGATGATGAGCTGTGATGAGCACAGCACTCTAACGAGACTGAGATTGTCTCTTAAAAAAAAAAAAAAAAGAAAATTTAAAAAAAATAGAAAATAGACTTGTTGTCTTTAATCTTTGGCCTTCCCATGGTCAGATACTTCTAGCCATGAGCTAGTTCACTGTCGCCTTAGTTCCTGGCCATGGAAAAGGAAATACTACAGTGGCTGAGGATTCGGCTCTGGAACAGGGATCTAAACTGGGTCCAGGATGGGAAAAAACATATTCTTATTTTTACTAACCTTAAAATAAAATTCAGCATTTTGTGGCTTGGTGCCCGTAGCACAGTGGTTATGACAAGGGCCACATATACCTATGTTGGTGGGTTCGAACCTGGCCCAGGTAAGCTAAACAACAATGACAACTGCAACAACAGAAAAAAGTAGGGTGTTGTGGTGGGCACCTATATTCCCACCTACTTGGGAGGTGGAGACAAGAGAATCACTTAAGCCCAAGACTCTGAGGTTGCTGTGAGCTGTGACACCATAGCACTCTACCAAGGGTGACATAGTAAAAAAAAAAATAGCATTTTATTGAATTATGAATGTAGGCAAGAAACTCCAGTAGTTATAACAGCACCCATAATTCTCTGAACACCATTGGTGGAGGGCAGGGGAAGATCATGGGAGAACCTTCCGAGCAAATGCCTGCCACAGTTGATTACTGTATTTCTTTGTTTTCCTAATTCCTGGACTCTAGACACATATATAAAAGAGTCACCTAATTCTTTTTTGAATTTTTTTTTTTTTTTTTTGAGACAGAGTTTCACTCTGTGCCCTGGGTAGAGTGCCATGGAGTCATAGTGCACAGCAACCTCAAACTCCTGGGCTTAAACGATTCTCTTACCTCTGCCTCCCAAGTAGCTGGGACTACAGGCACCTGCCCTGACACCTGGCTAGTTTTTCTGTTTTTACTAGAGATGGGGGTCTTGCTCTTGCTCAGGCTGGTCTCGAACTCCTGAGCTGAAACAATCTATCCAAGTTGGCCTCCAGAGTGTTAGGATTATAGGCGTGAGCCACCACCCCCAGCCTTGATTACTGTATTTCAGTAGAATTGCTTTGCTTTGTAATTCTATATATTGTATCTTTTTCCTTTAAAAACATTATTTGGAGAAGGGGTCTGAAGGCTTCACCTGCTGTACGAAACACAAGTAGGTAAAGAATCTGTCCCCACTCTAGAGCCAGACAGATATGGGTTCGAACTTTGCCTTGCCGGTCTGCCATGTGAGACCTTGAGCAGTAACTTCACATTTCCAGACATTATTGTTCCAACAATAAACTGGAGATAACAACAGCGTATGCTGCAAACTTGTTATAAAATTTAAGTAAGATCATCCGAGTAAAACATTAACATTATGGCCAGGCATGGTGACTCATGACCATAATCCTAGAGCTCTGGGAGGTCGAGGCAGGTGGATTGCCTGAGGTCAGGACTTGGAGACCAGCCTGAGCAAGAGGAAGAGCAAGATCCCAGGTCTATTAAAAATAGAAAACTAGCTAGGCATGGTCCACAGCTACTGGAGGAGGTAGTCCCAGCTACTTGGGAGGCTGAGGCAAGAGGATCATTTGAGCCCGAGACTTTGAGGTTGCTGTGAACTATGACACCACTGCACTTTACCCAGGGTGACAGAGTGAGATGCTGTCTCAAAAAAAAAATTAACATTCTGCTCAGATTACATTAATAAAATGGTAGTTATTATCCATATAGAAGATAACAGGCCTGACTTTCACACGTATGCAGTTTTCTATTTCACACCATAACAGAGGCCTGGAGCTGGGTCCTATTCCTCCCCCTCTGTTGTGTACATTACATACCTTAAATAACCTATGTGATGAAGCCCAGTGTGTCTGCACCCACTCCCCCAAAAGCACCGCACAAAATGATACACTGCACAAGTGTCATTGTATCTGGAAGTAGTAACACAAGTGACATTAGCATAAGAGCCAAACACCCAAAAATGTCCACAGGAGGAAACACATAATCCTGTATGGCTCACCCACAAAATCTCAAGCCTTAATGTTTGCATTTCCAACCAGTAGGCCACCTGTTGTGTGCGGAACACAGGTAAATAGTGGAAAATGAATTGAATTGGAAAAAGATTAAAACTCTACTTCCAGCCACCTGTTTCTGACCAGGTTTTCCTTCCCACCAAAGCATACCAAAAGGAAGAGACGGGGAAGGACAGCAGGGGCCACGCAACCCTGTAGTCTGGGTGTGTGAAGGGCTCCCAACGGAGGATCCAGGAATCCAGTAACAATCCAGAGGCTACTAGAACCCAGAGAGGTGGGAACCGCCAGCGGCCTCTCCTTGCCCCTGTGAGTCTGAGGAACAGGATGACGGCACCTGTCCACGCCCCACCTGTAATCCACACAAAGGTAGAAACTGCTGGTTTGACGTTGCTAGAAAAGCTCCTCTTCCCGCTGCCCCCTCCCAAATACCCAGAGGAGGGTGTCACACAGGAGGCCACAGCATCTGTTACCGCAGGGAGTTAAACCGCGCTGGGACTGTGCCACAGACACACTGGCAGGTTAGTTTTGCTTTCTCAGAAACCACGAGGAAAGACCAAAGCACGTCCCTGTCCGCACCCCTACCGTCCCTGCAACCTCTCTCTCAATCCCAGGTGGTAGTTTTCCAGAACCAGAGAATGGGATATGAAGGACTTTAGTTAGCACTGTAATGAGCATCAATTAAAATTCAGCAAAGGCACTGTGGGAGCGCTTGGTGTTATTTCTTACAACTGGGTGTGCAGTTACCTAAAAAGAAACCTTTTTTTAGTGGAAAAAATAGAAACTGCTCAGAACCTGCTGTGAGGGAGGGAGAGAGGAAAAAAGACGTGGGGAACTGTAAAAAAGAAGGGAAAGAAAACCCTACCCCGAAAATCAACTTTTTATTTTTTCTTAGACACAGTTCCTCAATGAAGCCGTGCCTGCGTAGAGGACAGGCCATATCTGGTGAAAGGTTGGGGAACAGAGAATGGCAGGTGTTCCTCCCTTCCCCTCCCCGGACCAATCTGACAGGATCCTTAAATTAGAGGTAAAGAGAGGAGCACACACAAGACCAGCCCGAGTTGTTGCCTCTAGACAGGGGGACAGGGCAGGGGACAAGGAGAGACAAGGAGGACGGGTCCTTTCCGTTGGTTCAAGTGATACTAACACAATCAATGGCGTTACTTCTGGGTGGAGAGGTATCTGAGAAGATACATTTCTTTATGATAAATCCTTCTAAATTTCACATCACATGTACATATTACCTAACCCAAAATAGAGTTCCCCATTATCTTCCATATCCTTCGAAGGCCTGCCTCAGACAAGGCCTTCTCGGTCAAGCCTGTCCATTCTCCCAGTTGGAATTCACCATTACAGCAATGGTAGCTCTCAGCCCTGCCCGCCAGTAGAAAAATGTGGGGGCTTCTGTTAAAAAAAAAGAAGCCTGAGTTCAGTCCCCGCCTCAGACCAGCTGAATGAGAACCTTGGCAGTTGGCAGGCAGGGGTCAGACAGGTGTTATTTACCTCAGGCCGTGTTCACCTGCACTCAGGCTGAGAGCTTTTGCCCCTGCACTTTATGGAGCCCAGATTTAAGCACTTGCCCTAAATGTAAACTGAACCATTGATTGAAAAAATGCGAACCCTTTCATGCCTTTTATCTCATTTTATCTCCACAACAACCTGGTGTGTAAGAAGAGGAAATGAGTGGAGCTGCGACAAGTTACCCAGGGTCTCTTTGACATCTTGGGTTCTACACTTTGTGTTTGACCCCCCACACACACACACACACAGATAAACGCCAAATTTTGCACCCCCAACCCAGAGTTAGCCCAGCCCCTAACCACAGAGAACCACAAAGTAAAAATGAGTCACCCAGCAGGGCACCAGGAGGACTCTCATGGTTTCTTTCAGAGCTCTGTGGGGTGGTTCAACTTCCTCAGAGGTTTCCTGGATTCTGGGTAACAATTTATCTTCTTGTTTTTCTAGTCTACCCCTATCAAAATCCCTCAGTTGCAGCCAGGTGTTGTGATGGGTGCCTGTAGTCCCAGCTACTGGGGGGGCGGGGGGCGCTGAGGCAAGGGGATCACTTGAGCCCAAGAGTCTGAGGTTGCTGTGAGCTGTGACGACACCATGGCACTAGACTGAGGATGACAAAGTAAGACTCTGTCTCAAAAAACAAAACAAGGCAAACCCCAGTCCCCTCAGCTGCATGTTAAAAATGCAGCTCCCAAGCCGCAGGTTTATAGAATCAGGACCCCCGAAGGGTAGCATTCAAGGACAGTGCATGTGTTAAAATATGCATAGCATAAAACTCACCATCTTGGCCCTTACTTTGTTGAGGTTTTAGCAACTAACAATATCTTCTTACAGTTCTAGAGGTTGGAGTGTCAACATGGTCAGATGGGATCCTCTTCCTGGCTGGCAAGGGGCCATCATCTCGAGGTGAACTCACGAGGCCTATTTGGCCTTTGCAGAAGATGGGCAGGTCCTGGAGAGTGGATTATTATATATTGTAACTTAATCAGGTGGCACCTTCCACTGTAACTGCTGCACCTCACAGGCAGATTGATAGTGGAGGCTTATTCTTGGTGATGGGCACCTGACCCTGGCAGGGCATGGCAGGGCATGGCAGGCCTGCGAGCAAGCTGACCAGTGACTGGGGTTCTGATGAGGTCACAATGCCTGGCTAATTTTACCCCCCCCCCTTTTTTTTTGTAGAGATAGGATCTCTATCTTGCTCAGGCTGGTCTTGAACCCCTGACCTCCAGAGATCCTCCCTACTTGGACTCCCAGAGTGCTGAGATTATAAGTGTGAGCCACTGTGCCCAGCCCATTTTTTATCTTTTATATTGTATTTTTAATGTACCTTTTCTATGTTTAGACATACAAATGCCACAGTGTTCCAGGTACCTACAGTACACAGAACAGTAACACGCTGCCCAGGCGTGTGGCCTCAGAGCAATAATGTGCCCTCTGGCCTAGGTGTGTAGTAGGCTGGACCATCTAGGTTTGGGTACGTACACTCAGTGATACTGGCACAATGACAAAATCGCTTAATGGTGCATTTTTCAGGATGTGTCCCTGTCATTAAGCAATGCCTGACTGTACTATCATCATCATTATCCTCCAATCCAAACTTTCCAACCACCCTTCCCACCAAAAGAAAAAACTGAAGTCTTTACAATGGCCTGTGAAACCCTGCCTGATCTGCCCAGTTATCTCTGCCTTCTCTTTAGAATTTCTTCTACTCAAGCCACCCTGACCTGTTGGATCTTCCTTGAAAGTATCAGGCATGCTCCCACCTCAGTGCTCTGCCTGGAGAGTTCTTCCCCAGGTGCCTGCCTGGCTCACTCCATAATTTCCTCAGATTTCTGCTTAAATGCACCTTCCCAGATCACCCTATCAAAAATTGCAGGCCTGGTGCAGTGGTTCATGCCAGTAATCCCAGCACTCTGGGAAGTTGAGGCAGGAAGGTCCCTTTAGCTCGGGAGTTCGAGACCAGCCTGAGCAAGAGTGAGACCCAGCCCCCCATCTCTACTAAAAATAGACATTAGCTGGGTGTGGTGTGGGTACCTGTAGTCCCAGCTACCAGGAGGCTGAGACAAGAGGATCCCCTAAACCCAAGAGTTTGAGGTATTTGTGAGCTAGGCTGATGTCACGGCATTCTACCCAGGCCAACAGAGTGAGACTGTTTCAAATAAAAAATTTGCAGTTTTTCTCCATCTTTTCTATTACCGTCTAAATTGTCATAGACTTAACTTAGTTTTTGTATCTGTTTTCCTCACTTAAGTCTCATAAGGGCAGGGATGTTTGCCTGTTTCTTTTTCTTCTGTAACCCCAGCATCTACAACAGCATGTGGCACAGACTAGGTGCTCAGTAAGGGTTTGTTCTCTGTATCGATAATGTAATAAATAAACGGGTAGAGACTGACCCTCTGACATCTCTGGCTTTATTAAATGTTATTTCCAATCGTGTGACTATGATTTCTGTATTATCAGGCATGCAATTAATCGATGAAACCAAACAATATGCAAACATTCTGCTGGAGACAGATACACAGTGACATAGGAAACAGAGCAGTTCCTGTCTCCAAGGAGCTGTTGTTGACCATAGACAGAGTATCTGAAACTGAGTCCCTTCCACAAAGTCCAGAGAACATACTGCTGAGACTACTGTAGTACAGTGAGCCACTGAGCATACTGGCTCCATGACATCCAGTGAAGATGGTTAAAATTAATGCTAATGGGCTCAGCTCCCATAGCACAGGGGTTATGGCACCAGCCACATGCACTGAAGCTGGCAGGTTCAAACCCAGCCCGGGCCAGCTAACCAACAATGACAACTGCAATAAGAAAATAGGTGGGTGTTGTGGCAGGCGCCTGTAGTCCCAGCTACTTGGGAGGCTGAGGCAAGAAAATTGCTTGATTTTGAGGTTGCTATGAGCTGTGATGCCACTGCTGAGGGCAACATAGTGAGACTCTGTCTCAAAAACAATAAAAAATTTAATGCTAACGAACCACTGAGTACTCCACGCACATAGCTGAAGAAACTTGTTCTCTTGCTTTAGGGAAGAAGTGGGTTCCTTCCTGCGCTACCGTTAACTTTTGCAATTTTGTCTTGAACATTTTCCCGTCAACCTTCTCCATGATTGTGCCAATTTAGGGGAAGAGAGCAAGGTAACCATCATTTTCTCAAGATTTGTGTAGTCAGTGCTTGCCTCGGCAGCACATACACTAAAATTGGAATGATACAGAGAAGATTAGCTCGGCTCCTGCGCAAGGATGACGTGCAAATTCGTGAAGCGTTCCATATTTTAAAAAAAAAAATGCGTGTGGTCAAACTGCGCTTTGCTTCCCCCCTAAACATGGCCAGGCCTGTCCTTTCCCTCGGCTAAAGTGACACTAACACAATCAATGGTGTTACTTCTCCACCCAGGTGTTAATTCTAATTTTTGATGGAAACCGAATGTGTTTAAACTTCACAGAATGTGTAGTTTGCACCCAGCAAACATCAAAACTGGTTTCAGCTGATCTGGGTGGGGATCAACTGGTCTACCTACAATTGAATAGACTCCACCTGGCAGTAACCAAACCCTCCCATATAATAACAAACTTGAATATGTCTGGTTGCAAACAACAGCAACCAAGGGCAGGGTCCTGAAGCTTTGTTTTCAGAAGGAAAATTCTCATCTGTCACCCAGGTCTAGGCAGGGTTCTTGTGCCCTATCCTCCCAAAGCACCCCTTTGGAATACTTGGTGTGTTTGTGGTTGTGTGGCTGTTTGTAATTATCTACCTTCCCTCACTATGACGTCAGCTCAGAAGGCACTGAGTCTTTGGGATCATACTCACTTGCTCAGGAAGTGTGCAAACCTGTGTCTCAAGGACTGACAACATTCTAGATTTACATATAGATATAAAAGAAGCACCACCAAACTTAACCAGAACACCTGAGTTCCATCCTAACTCTACCCCTTTCTAGCTTTGTGACTCTGGAAAATTCTCTGAGCCTCTCAGAGCTTCTATTTCACCTACAAAATAAAAACGATAATATTCTCCTTTGAGGCATTTCCATGGAGCAAATGAGATTATGGACTCTTAAATGCTTTAGTAGGCATTCAATGTGGAGAAGCCAGATTCATTTCAGAGGTAAACATTTTAGCATTAATGTTATAAAATAACTGTACGGTGGAAAATAAGGTGAGATTTACAAATTGAGGACATGGCCATCTATATCATCGCCATAGTTTATTTGAAGAGAAAGGATATCCGTAGGCAGGTAAGAAATTGTGAAGTGCCAGCAGGTAAACATGTAATTATTTTCTCCCCTAGCCTAGACTGATTGACGGCAAGTGCCTTGAGTCTGGGAATCCTGGGTTTGTTTGTTTGTTTGTTTGTTTTTGTTTTTGATGAGGGCCAAACCCCTAGGTATATTCAATACAAATTTACTGAATGGGCTCAGCACCTGTGGCTCAAGTGGCTAAGGCGCCAGCCACATACACCTAAGATGGTGGGTTCAAATACAGCCCCGACCCGCCAAACAACAATGATGGCTGCAACCAAAAGATAGCCGGGCGTTGTGGCAGGCACCTGTGGTCATAGCTACTTGGGAGGCGGAGGCAGGAGACTCACTTGAGCCCCAGAGTTGGAGGTTGCTGTGAGCTGTGATGCCATGGCACTCTACCCAGGGGGATAGCTTGAGGCTCTGTCTCAAAAAAAAAAAACAAAAACAAAAACAAATTTACTGAATGGACAACCCCCTGACCCAATCTTCTCTACATTTCCTCCAGCTATTGAACTGCCCACTCCTGTCAGCAGCAGACTAATGCCTGGAAATTACATCGCTTTACCTTCAGACATGTCTGCCTTCTAGTGTTTGGGGCTCTACCCCTGCATTTTATTTCCTCTTTGTTTAGCATTGTTCAATCATTTCTTCTGTGAATTGGCCAAATGACCCTAATTTCTCTGGATTCTGATTTCCCAGAGCTGTGTTAAAGTCATTCATCCAGGTGGAGCTTCTGGGAACTGGCTGAGTAAAAACAGAGAAGGATCAAGGTGGTTGTGGGGGTGAGAAGGAAATAGGGAGTTTTGTTGCTTAATGGTACAGTTTCCTTTCTGCAAGATGATGAATTTCTGGAGATTGGTGTCACAACAATATGAATATACTTTACTGAACTATATCCTTAAAAATGCTAAGAGGCAAATTTTATGTTATGTATTTATTACCACGATTTTAAAAAATGTAACCGCTGAAGTCTCACCATACTGAAGAAACCATCCTGCATTTTATTTTATGACAGACTGCATTAGAAAGCTTGAGGTTGTTCTTACCACCTTTGGAATTCTTATAGATATAGGCCCAGATCTATAGGGTCAATTAGGAAAAATATCAAATAAGAAAATATCCTCCAAATTGCCAAGTTGAAACCTGAGCTTAGAAAAGGAATATCTGTACTATGAAACAGCGTGCAGAAGTTATCAAATGTTTGCACAAAATACAGGAACCTCAGTCAACTCCTCTCTTTCACCAGAGGCAGATCAAAGTAACTGAACTGAGGTTTATTGCAGCACTTGGGTTCTGAACAAAGGCCTAGCAATTATAAACTTCTCTCGCAGCAACTACAGACTGCAGCGTGGTTCAAGTTACTCTGCTGAAGTCACAGCATTTTGTCTTTTTGCTTCACTGGGCAAGGCTACCTAGGGTTCAGTGCCCAACAGAAATAGGATGAGTTTTAAATATTGACATTTACCTTCTTTAGAAACCAGAAACTAGCTTCACCCAATAGTTTGCCACTTGCCGTATTTAAACCAATTGTTTTGTTTTAGGCAGCAAACTTCCGCGTATAGTTAACCCCGGGCTTTTCTACCTCCTTATTCACTTTTGCTTCTTAAAACATTCCACGCTGCTGATCGTGCCTCCTTTTTGATCATTTCTCTACAGCTTTGTCTCTGAGAAGGAAACTCTGCTTCCTCTTTCTCTAATTCAGCCCCTTGCTGCCTTTACTCACTTGCTTCTTTCTCTTCTCTTCCCTCAGTGAATATTAACCGTGTCCACAATGTGCCACGCACCCCACTCTCAATGGGACACAATACGGATATGGAGTTCGCTTCCGTGGGATGCACTGAGAGAGGAGAGGGGGTGTGGATCAAGTCATGACTGTAGGCTGAGCGTGGTGGCAGCCACCAGGGAGGCTGAGGCAGGAGGACTGATTGAGCCCACAGCTATAGCCATGCCACTATACTCCAGCCTGGGTACCAGAGCAATACCTTATCTCAAAAAAAAAAAAATCATCACAGCAACAAGTGTAAACTTGCAATGACAGCTCATCCTGGGAGCATCGGGCCATGGGGAACTCAAGGGAGGCTGCTGGGCTGAGATCTGAAGTAGGTGTCTGCTGATAGGTGAAGAGACAAGGTCACAACCCTGATGATCAGTGCCCAGCCAGCTCCATCCTTCACCAAAATCCTCAATTTGCAAGTGTTTGCTGGCTTATAAATTACTTACCTATGTGTCAGGCATATGTAATATACTCAATATATGGGAGGACAGGTATTATTGGCCCTCGTAATTGAGGACACAAGGTTCAGAGACATTAAATATGACTTACACGGCTCTGCGCCTGTAGCTCAAATGGCTAAGGTGCCAGCCACATACACCAGAGCTGGTGGGTTCGAATCCAGCCTGGGCCCACCCAACAACAATGACAACTATAACCAAAAAAAAAAAAAAAAAAAGCTGGGTACTGTGGCCAGCATCTGTAGTCCCAGATACTTGGGAGGCCAAGGCAAGAGAATCGCTTAAGCCTAAGAGTTGGAGGTTGCTGTGAGCTGTGATGCCAAGGCACTGTACTCAGGGTGACAGCTTGAGGCTCTGTCTCAAAAAAAGAAAAAAAAAATATATATATATATTACATGTATATGACACACACAGAGTGACGTGGTCAGTAAGCACCATGGACTGACCCAAGTCTCTAACCTGAGGTCTCTCTTCCTTGGTGACTCTGTCCCTCATGTCATGACCTCAACTCTCTCCTTGACTCTCTCCTTGACTCTCTCCTCCACCCTCTCCCCGACTCTCTCCCCAACTCTCTCCTCCGCTCTCTCCTCGGCAGAAAACTCTCAGATCCACCTCTCCCGACCTAACTTCTCTTCACACGCATGTTCTTCATTAGCTGTTGGATACTTCCACCTGACATCCCACACTGTCTATCACCTAAGTAAAATACCAAAAACTATTAGTCTTCTACAAAAACCAATTTGGGGCCGAACGCAGTGGCCCACACCTGTAATCCTAGCACTCTGGGAGGCCGAGGCAGGTAGATTGCCTGAGCTCAGGAGTTAGAGACCAGCCTGAGCTAGAGCGAGACCCTGTCTCTAAAAATAGCTGGGGGTTATGGCAGGCGCCTATAATCCCAGCTATTTGGGAGGCTGAGAGAAGAGAATCACTTGAAACCAAGAGTTTGAGGTTGCTATGATCTATGATGCCATGGTACTCTACTGAGGGCGACAAAGTGAAACTGTCTCCCAAAAAAATAAATAAATGAAAGCAAAACTGGTTCTTGTTTGTTTCTTGAGACGAAGTTTTACTTTGTTGCCCTCAGTAGGGTGCTATGGTGTCACAGCTCACAGCAACCTCAAACTCTAGAGCTCAAGTGCTTCTCTTGCCTCAGCCTCCCAAGTAGCTGGGACTACAGACGCCCACCACAACGCCTGGCTTTTTTTCTTGAGACGGGGTCTCGCTCTGGCTCAGGCTGGTCTCTAACTCATGAGCTCAGGTGATTCGCCCCCCTTGGCCTCCCAGAGTGCTAGGATTACCGGTGTGAGCCACCACGCCCGGCTCCCAGTTTTGCTCTTCAAGTTCCTTAAATTTATTCTAATGATAGTGTTCTGCCAGCCAGTCTGGGCCAAAGCCTTGAATTCATTCTTTTCTCCTCATTTCACCTGGGTTTCTGGGAAGTCACCAAATCCACTGAGGGTCTCTTCACAATTTGGGGTCCATTTCCATTCCTACTGCCTGTGTTAGCAATTTCGTCACAACTGTCAGGCAGCCGTGTCTGTTGTTCTGCTATGTCTAAGATACCATTTTCCCCTCATGGTTCTTAACAGCCAAAGGGAAGACCCAACACACTTACACACACACAGAGATCACGATGCGACACTGACAGTGCTGTGTCATCACGTTCAGTATGTACTCAGTGCCTCACATGCATCAGAAACTTTTCTAAGCCTTGGGATCAAGAGAAAACATACGTTCTGTGCTCCAAGGGCCTTACAGCTAAGGAGGAGGGGAAGGATTGGGATGTGCATACTTCTCAGTGAAGTTTTTTGTCTTGCTAATATCTCAAATGATATTTTTAAATAGTGGTTATTGTTTCTTGACTAAAATGCTTTTTGTTTGTTTTGAAACAGAGTCTTGCTCTGTTGCTGGACTATAGTGTCATGGTGTCAGCTTAGCTCACAGCAACCTTAAAGTCCTAGTTTCAAGTGATCCTCCCACCTTGCCTCCCAGAGTGCTAGGATAATGGCATGAGCCACTGTGCCCGGCCCAAAACTGAAATACTTTTGTTTTTTCCCTGTGTAAGACAATATTTGCTATTGGTTTTGAGTAAATAGTCTTTTGTCAGTTTAAATAATTTCCTTTTAGCTGGGCACAGTGGCTCATGCCTGTAATTCCAGCACTCTGGGAAGCTGAAGTGGGTGGATTGTTTGAGCTCATGAGTTTGAGACCAGCCTGAGCAGGAGCAATACCCCGTGTCTACTAAAAGTGGAAAAAAAGAAAAAAAAACTGAAGCAAGAGGATCGCTTGAGCCCGAGAAGGAGGTGGTTGTGAGCTATGACACCACGGCACTCTACCCAGGATGACAGTTTGAGACTCTGTCTCAAAAAAAAGAAATTTTCCTTTTATTTACTTTGAGTTTCTGTTAGGAATGACTGATGAATTTTTTTTTTCGGCTGATAAATTTTAGCAATTATCATTTGAACATCTACTGACACTTTTTCTTCCTTTGTCAATGTAATGAATCATGGTTTTTTTTTTTTGAAACAGAGCCTCAAGCTATCCCCCTGGGTAGAGTGCTGTGGCATCACAGCTCACAGCAACCTCCAACTTCTGGGCTCAAGGGATTCTCCTGTCTCAACCTCCCAAGTAGCTGGGATCACAGGCGCCTGCCACAACGCCTGGCTATTTTTTTTTTTTTTTTTTGGTTGCAGCCGTCATTGTTGTTTGGCGGGCCAGGTTAGATTCAAACCCGCCACCTTAGGTATATATGGCTGGCGCCTTAGCCACTTGAGCCACAGGCGCCAAGCCGTAATGGATCATGTTAATGGGAGTTGGACAGCACTTTTGCAGTGGTAGGTTAAACTTTGCTTGATTATTATCTTTTATTCTTTTGATATAAGGAAGACTTATGTAAACTAATATTTTATTTGTAATTTTTATCCCTAAATCAGAAATGAGATTAGAATTAGAATTTTAGAGTTCATAATTACATTAGAATTTTAATTCATGGCTCAGCGCCTGTGGCTCAAGTGGCTAAGGCACCAGCCACATACACCTAAGGTGGCGGGTTCGAATCCAGCCCGGGCCCACCAAACAATGATGGCTGCAACCAAAAAATAGCCGGGCATTGTGGTGGGCACCTGTAGTCCCAGCTACTTAGGAGGTAGAGGCAGGAGACTCGCTTGAGCCTAGGAGTTGGAGGTTGCTGTGAGCCATGATGCCACAGCATTCTACCCAGGGCGACAGCTTGAGGCTCTGTCTCAAAACAACAACAACAATAAATAAATAAATAAATAAAAGAATTTTAATTCATAAATATGAATGTATAATTTCCCCTTAAGTTTTGTATTTTAAATTATATGGGACTCAAACCACAAATTTAAAAGGTTTTTCTCTGGTTTAGAGCAGCTAAGCTTGCATTTCTAACCAGCTCCCAGGTGGTGCTGATGCTGCCGGTTCTTGGACATTGAGTAGCACAAGTTTAAAAAATTTAACATTGGAATTATCAGACCATTAGAGGGAAATTAAACTCACTAATATGTGTACAACTATTATATATTAATCTTAAAAAGAGAAAAGATGAAACACTCAACTGTGAGGCCGTCTGCCCTGAGGTCTTTTCACAGTAAGATTTACGGTCACCATCACCTCCAGAGGAGTTGGTCCATTCATACTTTTCCTCTGCTTGGGTCAGTGTCAATAGATTGCATTTTACTGGGGAATCAAACATTTCCTGCAGCTTTTCCTACCCACTGCCATGTAATTGCCTGTACTGTTTCCTGAATCTTTTAATCGCTAGTATACCTGTGGTTATAACTCTTTTGTCAGCTCTAATCTTTTTTTTTCTTTTTCCTTCTTCAAACTTATAAGTTGTCTATTTTCTTAGTTAATTCAGTAAATGGTGGAGTTATTTTTAGTAGATTTGACTTATTTATTCCTCCTCCTGTTTTCTTTCTTTTTTTCCTATATCAATTCCAACTTTTACCTTTATTACTTCTACTTTCCTGATTTCTCTTACTAAATTTTTAAGATGACTGTTTAGTTCCTTTATTTGGGGGATTATGAAGACCTTTCATGAACTCGGTGCTCCTCTGAGTTCTGTTGAGTCATCACTAGGCAGTGGTATCCTTTTCCTGTTGACCTCTAGATAGTTAGTGGGTTCCTTTTTATTTCCTTTCTGATCCAACCCTTACCAAGAATTTTGTTCCTTAGTTCCTACCTATTTAAGGTTTTCTTAGGTTGCTTTTCAAAATATATGTATAGTTTTTCAGCTTTTGATCAGAGAATGTGACTAATAAAATCTATTGTTAGAGCTTTTTTGTGTGACTTCGCCGATAAGAAATTTTTATACAACTTTTTAATTTTTATGAAAAAAATATTCTTATGGGATGTAAGAAGTCCTTTTATGTATGTTACATCAAATTACTTCATTGTATTATTCAGTTCACCTGAGTGTTTTTTTGACTAGCATGACATTGTATTATTTCATAAATGGGATGACATCAAAAAGACATTTTTGCTTAATATTCTTTTTTTTTTTTTTTGAGACACAGCCTCAAGCTGTCCCCCTGGGTAGAGTGCCGTCGCATTACAGCTCACAGCAACCTCCAACTCCCAGGCTCAAGCGAGTCTCTTGCCTCCGTCTCCCAAGTAGCTGGGACCACAGGCACCCGCCACAACACCCGGCTATTTTTTGGTTGCAGCCGTCATTGTTGTTTGGCGGGTCCAGGCTGGGGATTCGAACCCGCCACCTTAGGTGTACGTGGCTGGCGCCTTACCTGGTTGAGCTATAGGCGCCAAGCCTTGCTTAATATTCTGTAACTTGCATCAGAAAGAGTAGTAACTGTTACAACCTTCGGCCGAAACTCAGGAACCATCTTCAACACTTCCCTGCCCTCACTGTGCACATCCTCTGGGGCAAGTCTGAGCATTCTACTTCCTCAATTTCTTTTCATTTTTTTACTCTTCTAACTCATGGGGGCAGGGTGAAGAAAACAAATATTTGCTGAGTATTTGTCATGAACTTACACACTGAGCTAGGACTTGCAAATTTTTTAATCCTGACAATAACCCTATGAGGGCCGGACATGGTGGCTCAGGCCTATAATCCCAGCACTCTGGGAGGCTGAGGCGGGTGCATTGCCTGAGCTCACAGGTTGGAGACCAGCCTGAGCAAGAGTGAGACCCTGTCTCCAAAAAATTTCCCAGCATGAAGTCACACACACAAAATCAGCCCTTTAGGACTAGAGTCTCAGATTTTTTTTTTTTCAATCATTCAGCACGTATGTATTGAGTACCTACCCAGATTATCCCCTATAGGGCCCTTGGGCAATGAGGAGACTGAGAAGGTCCAGGAAAAGACACCAAAGTGATTTTTTTCTATCCTGTCTCACCACCCCATATAAGTCAACACAACACTGTGACGCCAGTGTGTGGAGGCCCTTCCCCTAACACCAAGAAGGCAGTTGATTCTGACACCAGATTATGTAGCAGGTTGCAGATACCTGTTGGGTATCCTCTAATTCAGTGGTCCCCAACCTTTTAGGCACCAGGTACTGATTCCATGGAAGATGACTTTTTCAAGGACAGAGCAGGGGTCAGGGACTGGTTTAGGGCTGATTCAAACATATTACGTCACCTCAGATCATCAGGCATTAGATTCTCATAAGGAGCATACAACCTAGGTTCCTCGAATGCAGTACACCACAGGATCTGTGCTCCCCTGAGAACCTAATATCACTGCTTACCTGACAGGAGGTAGAGCACAGGTGCTGATGTGAGTGATGGGGAATGGCTGTAAATACGGATGAAGCTTCTTGCTTGCCCTCTGCTCATGTCCTTTTGTGCACATGGCCTCGTTCCTAACCTGCTGGTACTGGTCTGCAGCCCTGGGAGTTGGGGATGCAACTCCAATTCAATCCAATTCAATTCAATTCAAACACTGTGCCTAGTGATGGCATCAGATCCCACGTTGAAGGATCTACCTCACAAGACTGTTCCCACTTCAGTGCTAATTGAAAACCACAGGCTGTGACCCGTGCTTCTGACAGACTGGCTATAAAGCAGGGTTCCCACGGCCCCCTCCTTAGGCTCAATTAATTTTCCAGAGTGGCTTACAGAACTCAAGGAAACACGTTTGCTGATTTACTATAAAGGATGTTACAAGGAATGTGCTGAACCCCATATGAAGAAATAGACAGGGTAAAGTGTAAGGAAGGGGAGTGGGAGTGGAATTTCTGTGCCCTCCGTGGTGCCCCACCTTCCGGGAACCTCCACGAGGTCACCTAACCGGAACTCTCTGAACCCAATCCTTGTGCATGTTTGTTTGTCTGTCTGTTTGTTTTTCTGAGACAGAGTCTCACTCTGTTGCCCGGACTCACAGCAACCCCACACTCCTGGGCTCAAGTGATCTTCTTGCATTAGCCCTCTGATTAGTAGGGACTACAGGTGCCTGCCACAACGCCCAGCTAATTTTTCTATTTTTAGTAGAGATGAAGTCTTGCTCTTATTCTAGCTGGTCTTGAACCCTGAGCTCAGGGGATCCTCCAGTCTCAGCCTCCCAGAGTGCTAGGATTATAGCATGAGCCACTACCATTCCCCTCACCCACCCCTTCTGGGTTTTTATGGAAGCTTCATCACAGAGGCTAGATTGGTTAAATCACTGGCCATTGGCATCAACTTAACCCTCAAGCCCTTTGCCTTACAGGAGGTTGTGGGGTAGAGTTGAAAGTCCCAACCCTCAAATCCTTTCTGGGTCTTTCTGGTAACCTGCCAGCATCCGGAAGCTACCTAAGAACTGCCAGCTCTAAGTCAACTTATTAGCATACAAAAAGACATTTATCACTTTGTATTTCAGGAGTTGTATACCAGGAAATAGAAATAAAGACTAAATACATAAGTAAATAAATAAATCTCTCTCTTTTTTTCTTTCTTTTCTTTTTTTTTATGTGTGTGTGTTGTTGTTATTGCAAATGTCACTGCTATTTTTTTTAACTGGTTGGCCAGGTTCAAACCTGCCACCCCTCTCACCCTCGGTATATGGGGTCAGCACCCTACCCACTGAGCCACAGGCACTGCCTTTTTTTTTTTTTTGAGACAGAGTCTTGAGCTGTCGCGCTGGGTAGCACTAGCCCATGGTGTCCCTGCTCACAGCAACCTCAAACTCTTGGGCTTAAGCAATCCTCTTGCCTCATTTTCCCAAGTAACTGGGACTACAGGCACCCGCCACAATGCCTGGCTATTTTTTGGTTGTAGTTGTCATTGTTGTTTGGTGGGCCTGGGCCGGTTTCGAACCCGCCAGCTCTAGTGTATGTGGCTAGCGCCTTAGCCACTTGAGCTACAGGCGCTGAGTCATCTCTCTCTCTTTTTTTTTTTTTAGATAGAGTTTCACTCTGTTGCCCAGGCTAGAGTGCAGTGGCACAATTATAGCTCACTGCAATCTCAAACTCCTGAGCTTATGTGATCCTCCCACCTCAGTCTCCAGAGGAGCTAAGACCTCAGGCATCACCACCATGCCCAGCTAATTTTTTTTTTTTTTAAAGACAAATTCTCACTCTGTCACCCTGGGTAGAGTGCCATGGCATCATCATAGCTCACAACAATCTCAAACTCATGGCTTAAGAGAGCCTCTTGCCTCAGCTTCCCCACTAGCTGGGATATAGGCACCCACTACTACGCTTGGCTAGTTTTTCTATTTTTAGTAGAGATGGGGTCTCACAATACTCAGTCTGGACTCCAACTCCTGAGTTCCAGCAATCCACTGCTTTGGCCTCCCAAAGAACTAGGATTATAGGTGTGAGCCATCACTCCCAGCAAGCCAGCTAATTTTTTTTTTTTTTACAGAGACAAGATCTCACTATGTTGCTCAGACTGGTCTGAAACTCCTGGTCTAAAGCTGTCCTCCCATATTGGCCTCTCAGAGTGCTGGGATTATTTATAAACATGAGCCACCACACCTGCCCAAGACTCAATATATATTTACAGAATTATGGGCAAATTACTTACTTTCTCTGAGTTCAATTTACAAATCTTTTTTTTTTTTTTTGAGACAGAGCCTCAAGCTATCCCCCTGGGTAGAGAGCCATGGCATCACAGCTCACAGTAACCTCAAACTCCTGGGCTCAAGCAAGTCTCTTGCCTCCGCCTCCCAAGTAGCTGGGACCACAGGCACCCGCCACAACACCTGGCAATTTTTTGGTTGCAGCCGTCATTATTGTTTCGGCGGGCCCAAGCTATATTCGAACCTGCCACCTTAGGTGTATATGGCTGGCACCTTAGCCACTTGAGCCACAGGCGCCGAGCCCAATTTACTGATCTTTATAATGAGAACAACAACAACTAGTTTTTCTCTGAGCATCAAGTGGTAAAGCTATATATTGATATATTCATCAAAATGAAATGATTTTGTGCATGGCTTATACTAGATACTCAACAAATCATAGCATTTTCCATTAAGAGACTTACCGAAGATCCACGTAGTAAGTGGCCTAGAACTTAAAGCCTTCTCCTTTTGTAAGATCCTAAGGATATTTGCCAAATAGGCTTTATCTAGCCTCCCAGGTTGGGAGTCTCTCCAGGACAGGGGTAATGTCTCTACTGTTTTTATTTAGTGGCCTGTATCAACCAAAGAAGAAGCAGCTGAGGCAAAATTAGTATAAATATAGAGTTCATTTGAACCAGACTTGAGGATTACAACCTGGGAACATAGATTCAAGTCGCCCTGAATATATATACTGATCAATAGCAGTTATACGTGGATTTACTATTGTTGTTATTATTATTTTTGAGACAGTCTCACTATGTTGCCCTCAGTAGAGTGCCATAGCGTCACAGCTCACAGCAACCTCAAACTCTTGGGCTTAATCAATTCTCTTGCCTCAGCCTCCCAGTAGCTGGGACTACAGGTGCCCGCCATAATGCCCAGCTATTTTTTTGTTGTTGTAGTTGTCATTGTTGTGACAGGTATAACAATGAACCTGGCAGGCCAGGGTCGGGTTTGAACCCACCACCTAGCTGCTGAGCTACAGGTGCCAAGCCTACAAGTGGATTTTTTTTTTTTTTTGAGACAGGAGCCTCAAGTCGTCCCCCTCGGTAGAGTGTTCTGGCATCACAGCTCACAGCAACCTCCAACTCCTGGGCTCAAGCAAGTCTCCTGCCTCAGCCTCCTGAGTAGCTGGGACCACGGGTGCCCGCCACAACGACTGGCTATTTTTTGGTTGCAGCCATCATTGTTGTTTGGCGGGCC
>CAUYTI010091405.1:0-45021 GCA_963575145.1 Galago senegalensis | reverse complement strand
CCAACTCCTGGGCTCAAGCGAGTCTCTTGCCTCCGCCTCCCAAGTAGCTGGGACCACAGGCGCCCGCCACAACGCCCGGCTATTTTTTGGTTGCAGCCGTCATTGTTGTTTGGCGGGTCCGGGCTGGGGATTCGAACCTACCACCTTAGGTGTACATGGCTGGCGCCTTAGCCAGTTGAGCTATAGGCGCCGAGCCAAAATTCATATTTTTTCAACACTAGATGGTAAATGCTTTCTCTTGAAAATCATCTAGAAATTTTTCACAGATACCTCTTCGATGCCTGAGTGATAGCTTTTTATGACATATCAACAAATTTATCAGTGTTCCCAAGTTTTGAAAATTATTTTTTGGTTTGAAGGAATTTGGCTACTTTCATTTCATAAACTGAGTTGCTTGACTTATGACACAGAATCACTGGCAGACACAATGGGTTTTGTTTTAAGAATGCTCTCTAGTGTAGACTTTGAAATAAATTATCAGGGACAATTAGGGGTTCAATTTAATTTAAATGAAATGTTAGCTGCTCTGAAAACAATTTAGCTGAAAATAACTGGATAAAGGTATATTTTTAGTATCCTTCTCTTCTATAAACACACACACACACACACACACACACAACGATGATAAAAATCAGAGAGTCAACAGTGATGTCTTAGCCTATAAATAGGCAGATTTCATTTTACTTTGACTTTAGGTTAAAAAATATTTAATATTTTAAAATAAGGATCTGGAAATTGAGCAAGTAATGTTCTTTATCTTTGTCCATTAAGTTAAAATAATTTTAAAAGCAAAAAATTATTTTAGTTGAAATAATTTATTACGTGATCCTCAAATAATTAAGCTCTATTATTTAAATAAAATATATAATTTGTATTAAGCATTAATTAATTGTAGAATACACCACTTTGGTCTAAGATAACATACATTTGACATCACTTAAAAAACACAATGGACCGTGAAATGTTTTACAATCTTGCTGTAAATAATTAATCAACAACTATATTTACTTAAAAATAATAAACACATTAAAGTCATTCCTCTGGCTCTGTTTTCTTTGGGCAAATCAAAACTACTCTTAGAACGATGTCAACAAATTGACACAAGATTTGCAGATTTCCAGCATGGTCTTCTTTCTGTTTTTCATAATATTGCTAGAAGTCATCAGGCAACTTTTTTCCCCAATTTTTTGGAGACTTTTGAAAAATGCTAAATGTTAAGATTGCTTTTCTTGGTTGCCATTAGAAGCATTGACTGTCACTCTGGTATCAACTTGATAATTACATATTTTCAAGAGATATAAGCAAATGGAAGGTGATTGTATTTAAAATTATTTCAATTATACTTTTGTAAGTTTATTAATGACAAAATAAGACAAAGTGGTAAATCATGACTATCACATATGCCATAGACTAATACGTATACTTTAGCCTTATGCATTCCTGACATATTTAACATGTGGGAAGAGATATAAAACTTAAGTGATTCATAAAATCTATACACATTTGTTTCGAAAATAAATGTTTATTTAAAAATATATAAATAATGAAAGATTTTAGTGTTATTTGTTTGGAAGCATATGTCATCAATAGTAGTCAGTAAATTTCAAAAATTAGATTCACCTAAACATCTCAAAATGAAAAACTTCTGCTCTATCTTTTTCATTAACGCAATTATTTAAGCCGCATCACAGCCAAATTTGAAGTTATCACTATAAATTTTCCAATAGTCATGATTTGCCACCTTGCCTTCCTTCACTACCTTTTTCACTTTCTATTTCCTTAAGTCAGAATATATAGAAGTGAGAATTATTTGAGAACAGACAGCGTAATATAGTTAAGAAATGCTTTCCACGACATTAAACAAACACTTTTGCCCTAACATGAGTAATTTGCAGACTTGGCAATTTCAATTATCTTTAGCCCATCTATGTGTGTATAATGAATCAAGCTCCTTTTGTAACAACCAGGGGTGTGGACTGAAGAGAAATAGCCATTTATTTGTATAGTAAACAAAGAAGAAACCTATGCTAAGAAGCAACCCTGTCTTCTTTAATCATCAATTACAGGGAAGAACCATGAATTATGTGAACCTCATTTCTCTCTCGATAGATAAGGCTGATAGTAAATTACTGATGACTCTTTCTGCACTATGACAAAGATGAATTGGTCCTGGGGTTGATTTTTATGTCAGGTGCTATCCAGACTTGAGAGATGTAATGCCAACTATAGCAGTCTACATTTTTGTCCCAAACTCATACTATTTAGGGCAGCTTTTAAGGTACATGATGCTTTGGGGGTTGGTAATAGAGATTAGATGTCCAAAATTATTCCTCGCTCTCTCCTCCCTCCTATTACATGAACTCAGCTATGAGATTTATTTTGTCCAATAGAATTTTAACAAAATGCGGAAAGCAGAGTTTTGAAGAGCACTTGCCTCATTGGTCTCCTTTTCTTGAGCATATGCCTTCACAGTGAGAAGAATATACCCAGCAAGTCAAAGGAAGAAAAACAAATAGAGCAAGTCAAAGGAAGAAAAACAAATAGAAAAACAATAGACCTGTACAAGTCTGTCTTCAGATGCATGAACGCCATCAGCTGAGATCAGCGTGGCCTTTCAGCTGAGTGCAACCAAATCTGCTTCTCTTCAGTTGATTTTCACACCAGGAGAAAGAAAAAAATGTTTTAGCCCATTGGGTTTTGAGGGGCTTTGTTCAGTAGCACTGTGTGTGAGTGTGTGTGTGTGTGTGTGTACTAACCAACACAGGGTTAGAAATAACTTGAGAACTCAATGGAACAAGAAATATGGGAGTGAGATATAGCATAATCTGTAGGATAATGGCTATAAAACCAGTCAATATATTTGACCCAGATGCTGTGGGTAAAGGAACATGATAGAGCAAGATGTGCTTGAGAGGAGGAATCAGGAACCAATCAACAAGAACAGAGTGCTGAGTCATGCAGGACAGTGTTAGAATCAATACTGAACTTGAAGATTGTTCTTATGGTGACCAGACACTATAATGTCGCTCCAATATCACTAGAGAAGACCATTGTTACAAGTGTAATTGAAAGGCAAATGTTTGGGGTGAATTTACATGGTATTTTAAATATTGTTGAAGAACTATAGGAAATCATATCTAAAGTAGTGAAGGAAAGTATGAGAACAGCATCTTGTAAAGTGTAGAGTATCAGTAAGAAGATATGAATTGTTAGAAAATACATATATGGCAATTGAAAAGTATAATTGAAAAATGCACGAGAAGGACTAAATAGAAGATTTGAGCTGGCAAAAGAAAAGTATCAGTGAACTTGATAATCATTCAATTAAAATAATTCAGCATAAAGGTCAAACGTTTAAAAAACGTTAAATAAACATAATTTAGGGCAGGCAGTAAGTTTCAAGGTTGTGCTAAATAATTTACAAGAAGACGAGTGTATAAAGACACGAATTTGATTATGATTGCCAACAGAAGAGCTTTCTTTGCCTATTTTTATAGGATTGCCATATGTAATTCAATGGAGTTGCACTGCTTTCTGATAACCTTTGAATTTTGTTCTTTATAAAATTTACTTTAATCTGAATTTGTAAAGATAAGAAACTTGCGTTCTGTGAGTAGAGGACTGGAATATTCATACACGATGGCCAGAATTATCACAGGTAACACGCATACATTTTGCTTCCTTCCTGCTAGATTTCACTAAGAGTGATCAGTCCCCCTACACTTTGAGTGTCATGATCATGTAAATATTTTTTCCTCCATGCTGTTCAGGAGATAATGGTACAAAGGAAATTCACAGGATTCAATTCGGGGGAGCTATAAAAATAACAGTCAGGTAATATTTTCTTCTGTAATGCCACAGTTAATGAACTCTGATAATAAAAAGCATACAAAGGAAAATCTACATTCTAGGAAGAAAAATTTTAAAAATAAAATAGAATATGTTTTGAGAACAAGGAAGTTCACTTGAGGTTTTGACTTTGTAGATACGAGAAAGGTGTGTGCTTGAACATTTCTTCTCGAGTTGTTATTTAGTACATTGTTCTGACCTATAAATAAAAAGCTCAGAAGGAAACCTGGTTAAGTCTGATTTACCCAGAATAATCAGATAATATTCATTGTCTGAAAAATAATACCCATGTAAAATGTCTCCAAAGCTGAATCTGAAGTGCCTTTTTTCTTTGTTACCTTTCTAGCAAGGCCAGATAAATGCAGTGAGTTATTTAACAGCAGACCTGTAAGTCTGTTAGAACCCCTGGGAAAGGAAGAACTTGGAACAGACGGGTCAAATGGCAGTTTCTTATTCCCAGGATTTTTGTAATAGACACTCACCAAACTGAATTTATCTACCCTGAGTTCACGGGATCATATTCCAACTGGAGTGTTTTGGTCCTTTGATGGGGGTAATAGCTTGCATTTTTAAGTTCTTTATCATATTCTGGCTCGGCGCCTATAGCTCAACCGGCTAAGGTGCCAGCCACGTACACCTAAGGTGGCGGGTTCAAATCCCCAGCCCGGACCCGCCAAACAACAATGACGGCTGCAACCAAAAAATAGCCGGGCATTGTGGCAGGCGCCTGTGGTTCCAGCTACTTGGGAGGCTGAGGCAGGAGACTCGCTAGAGCCCAGGAGTTGAAGGTTGTGTAATGCCACAGCACTCTACCCAGGGGGACAGCTTGAGGCTCTGTCTCAAAAAAAAAAAAAAAAAAAAAAAAGTTCTTTATCATATTCTAGGAAGTCCCACATGTTACTTTATTTAATCCATGGATACTTGACTGATGAATTTGTCCCCATTTTGAAGAAGTAGAAAATAAATCCAGCAATGTTTAATATCTTGCACATGGTCACATGATTAAGTGAGGCTGAAATCCCCACGCAGATCTATCGAACTGAAAAAGAAAAATACTTTCTTTTTTCATGACTCAACACTACCTTAAGATATTTCTAATTCTGGTTGATGGTTTATCTTGTCCACAGCAGCTGTTCGTCCAGACTTTATCTACTCTTTTCCAGATCCTTAACATCCCCCTTCATCTCACACTAGGCAGAGGAATTTTTTGCTCTGACAAAAATCCAGTGTTTTGCTCAGCTTACCTCTTCACAACCTCAGATTACCTGGCATTCCCAAGCAGGGTCTCCTTCTTGCTTTTCTAACACCCCACTTAACTCCCCGTCATTTGCGAGGGCTGTCTCTAAAGTCAACAACGACTTCTCTGTCCCTTTAACCTTTATCCTTCTGAATGTTCTGTTTTCCTTTGGGTTCTCCCAGAAGTAGACTCCAAGGCAGATTTGAGTTTAAGAGCACACAAAGTTTATTTTGTAAATGATCTCCCAGGAACACTAATAGCACCATGTTAAAAGAGAAGACACTCAATAAAGCTTTTGTTATCGGGCAGTTTTTTTTTCTGAGAGTAAAGCTGAGCATGCTGGGTAACTGGCATAGCCAGTGTAGAAAATGGGCCCCGGAGTTATTCTACCCAAGGCCAGAGAAAGCTGGAGTATTTACACAATGAGTTCCATTAACTATTGGAGCGAAATTCTCTGGCACTGCTAGCTTGTGATATGAGCAAGCACAGCAGGTTCTGGTGATGAGAGAAAACTCTGAAGCCGAGTAAAGCAGGTGCTGGAAGCTGGAATTTGGGAAACCAAGCATTACTCTAATATGAGATGGCACTGACAGTGTGTATCTATGCTACTTAAAAACATTTACAGTGTTTTCCACTGATGACCATCTTTTTAAAATAAAAACTCATTTGTTTTCCTTTCTACTTCTCTTCTCATTCCTTTCTTATGTAAATTCTTCTCCTATTCCCACACTTCAATGTAAATATTTTTCCAGGCTCTGTTCACAAGTCTTCTCATTTCAGTGCATACCCTTTGCAATCTCGTGGTTTCTATTAAAATCAGTGCTGATGACTCCCATACCGGTGCTCAATTCTTAACCTCCTTTTACTGTCCCAGGATGCAACGTTACATTTTTAATTCTCACTTAGAGTCTTCCCTTTATATTTGGCACCCCATGGTGTCCAAAGTTGAAGTCACAATCTTCCTTAGAAAAACTTCATATTTGAAAAACTGCTCAATGTTCTTTCAAGTTGAATTACCAGAAAATTCCAGACCTTTAACACCTCTACTTCCTAGCCCCCAATTTAATCAGTTACCCTGTCATGTCAATTCTCTCCCTGTAATATCTCTTTTCTATTTCTTCCGTTTCAATTTCAAGTTACCACTTTCATTCAGATTGATTCCATCATCCTTGACTCAGGTTATTTCAAAAGTGTCTAGACTCTTCTTTTTATAATACCCCATGTCAGTTACTGCTGAATCCATTTTGTTAAAGCACAGTTTTATCATGTCATTTTTCCACTTAAAGGCCCAAGAGGCTCCCTATTGCTTGTGGAATATTGTTGTAATTGAAAGAACATAAGCTTGAGGTCAAGCAGAGCCGGTCTAAATTTCTGCCCCACCACTTACAAATGTGTAACCTTGACAGAACTATTACACTTCGAGGGTTTCAATGTCCTTATCTTTAAACCAAGAATAATCATCCTTTGTTACCAGTGATGCTGTGTTAAGTAAGATCATACACATTACAATCTGTAAACCACCCAGCACAAAGTTAGGGATGTATAGTTCATTGTAGGCCTTTAGTGAATAGATTCTTTTCCCACTTTTATCAAAAGTCAGTAGCACAGAATTAAAAATCCTTTAGAAATTACAGATATTATAATATATAATATATCTCTATAATATATACAGATATTATAGATATTATATATACATTATTATAGATATTATAATATATCTGTTTAATATATTATATATCTGTATAATAGATCATCATATATAATATACTATACTATAGTATACTATACTATATATTATATATCTGCATAATATATCATAATATATAATATATTATATATCTGTATAATATAATGTATAATAATGTATAATAACATATAATATATTATACAGATATTTTAATTTAATTCACAAATTAAAACAAAGAGATCCAAGAAATATACCATAGGGCATTTACTCTATTTATGAGAATGAACTCATTAAACATAAAAGTAACGGAGAAAGAACAGTAACAAATTGATGGCTTGGACTATGCAACTTTTTAATAAGAGTTCTATATCAAAAACAGCAATAAAATGAAAACATTTTAAATATAGTAATAACATATGTGCTATATACAACAAACAAAAGTTAATGCCTTTCTGTTACAAAAGGTCCTTATACATTAACAAAATCCATATAACTGTCACAGTAGTAAAAGGTGCAAGGAACTTGAGCTGGCAATTTACAAGACAAGATAATACTTCACCAATAAATAGTAACAATGTTTTGATTTAGTACTCACTTAAATAAAAAATAAATTAAAATGTTATGTTAACATGACTCTAATTACTTAAATTTAAATTATTTCATTCAGTTACATTCTTTCCACTGTAATCTCTAGTCTATGGTTCTAGTTTAGCTTCTGCATCTGCATAAAAAGGACAAATCCTTAACTCAAGTACCTCCTTTCCACCAGTTGAAGAAACGCATTATTTCCTCCTTATATACACTTTAATAAGCACCACGTACTCCAATGACTACTTGCATTACTTCATTAGAAGTTCATTCACCATTTTAACAACCAGAAATGCCAGATTTTCAGAAAATTTTTGACTTTAGTAACAAGTATTGAAAATAGTATAGATTAGTGTTTATCAATTGGAGACAATTTTGTTCCCCATAAGACATTTGGCAATTTCATGAAATATTTTAGATTGTCACAACTGGGTAAAAGAGACTTGTTACTAGAAGCTATTAGAAGGGAAAGATTCTGGGAAATGTCTTGGAATACACCCTCCGCCCTCAACAACAAAGAATTATCTGGTCTAAAATTACAATAGTGCCATGGTTGAGAAGAGCATATTTAGAAGATAATTTAAGTAATGTCATGCCCTCCCACACCAAAAAAGAAAAAACATTAAATTTTTTTTTTTAAATCTTTGATAATTCTTTCCTAGGAAGGGGACATCTGTACTTAATGGATATTATCAACCTTTAAAAAAGATTATCCTCGTAATAACTAAAAGACCATCAAGAAATTTCCTTTTTGAAAACTGTTGGCTTGGTGATTTCTTGGTACATTGGGTTAGAGAAATAATTAATTTGTCTCATGATCTTGCCTATGGCATTATTCTATACTCACATTCCCAGACTGATAGGTTTTAAAAAGAAATTGGGTTTATATCGGAGGGATCAACAAAGCAACAATTTGTAGTAAAATGAACTTAAATGGCAGAGTTCTTGCCAAATATTCTTATAAAACAGTTGTTCTACCTGAAAGTTAATTATTTCACTATCAGGAAAGTATATAATGCAAGATGAATAAAAATATATGTCCACGTTTATGTGCAATCTGCACAAAGACTCTGAGTCACAGCATTCATGGAATATGTCCCAGATTCTATTTCCATGGTGTGAGCAAGAGTGCTTTGCCATAACGAGACATATATGTGCTTTTTCCTTAAAGCACAAAACCTTAACAAAACAAAACCTTACTGTGAACCAGTGGTCTCCTTGATAACAATCAATGTAAAAATTCCATCTTGTCTTGATTCTAAAGGAACAGAGGCTGCATCCCCGTTCCCCCTCACAGGTGCCAGGCAAGTGTGGATAGCAGGAACACAGTGGGAAAGAGAAACAGAACCAGAAACGGAGTAGCAGTGCCCTCACGTCTTCTTTCTAGTAATATCGAATGATGCACTTCCCTCGTTAACCATACTAGCTTACCATGTGGCAATATGGCAATGAAGCAGAAAGATACCGAGAACTATGAATGCCAAGAAAGATGATAAAATATGAACTCTCAGGAAGAGAGGGGAATTTGGAAATGAGTAACTTGCAGTCCTAATAATGAAGAAAAATGTTAAGTGAAGGTGGTGCCTGTAGCTCAGTGGGGAGGGCACCAGCCACATACACCTAGGCTGGCAGGTTCAAACCCGGCCCAGGCCAGCTAAATGACAACAACAAAGTAGCTGGGCGTTATTGTAGGCCCCTGTAGTCCCAGCTACTTGGGAGGCTGAGGCAAGAGAATTGCTTAAGCCTGAGAGTTTGAGGTTGCTGTGAGCTATGATGCCACACACTCTACTGAGGGTGACATAGTGAAACTCTGTCTCAAAACAAAACAAAACAAACAAAAAAAATTAGGTGATTTGGAAGATACTTGTATGTAAAAGCATCATCGATTGAAGAATGCCAGTGACTTGAACTGTCTTTGTATGAGGATATTAGGAATTAATATTTTATCTATTTAAGGCTTAATTATTATGTAGCATTATTTTATTCAATATAAATATGACAAAATGTGAAAAATTGATATTTTTTATAGGTTGAATTATGTCTCCTCCCCCCCACCCCCGCCAAATCATACGTTGAAGTTCCAACCCCCAATTCCTCAGGGCATTACTGTATTTGGAGACAGAGTCTTTAAAGAAGTAATTACCTTAAAATAAGGTCATGGGGGGGGTGCTCTAATCCAATTTTACCAGTTTCTTAATAAGAAGAGACTATTTAAGCCAATTGCTGTGACTCACACCTGTGATCCCAGCACTTTGGGAGGACAAGTAAGAGGATCACTTGATGCCAGGAGTTTGAGGCTTCAGTGAGCTGTGATTATACAACAGCACTCTAGTCTGAGTGACAGGCTACCAAAAAAAAAAAGAGAGAGAGAGAGGGAGAAAACTCAGATATAAATTATGTACACAGAGAAGATGATGTGAAGACACAAGTAGACCGTGGCTATATACCACCAAGAAGAAAGACCTAAGAAGAAAACAACCTTGCTGACATTTTGAGCTTTTTAGAAAATCAGAGAAAATAAACTCCAATCAGAAAAAACACATTTCTCTTGTTACGCCCTCCATTCATGTGAATTTCCATTTGCAGCTCCAGAAATCAACACAATGTTCAAACAATATTTTTCTTCCAAATGGTGGATTCTTGAATAAATGTCATAATTTTTCAGTCTAAATAATACGTTGAATGTCTAGGTTGTTGAAGGTTTTCATCAAGAAAGGGTGTTGAATTTTGTGAAATGTTTTTGCTGCAGCTGTTGAGATGATCATATGATCTTTGCTTTTGTTATTTTTTATGTTGTGATTCACATTTGTTAAGTTACTCGTGCTGAAACATCCTTGTAGCCCTGGAATATAGTTCACTTGGTCATGGTGGATTATTTTTTCTGATGTGCTGTTGAATCTGGTTTGTTAGTATTTTTCGGATTTTTGCATCTATATTAAGGGATGTTGGTCTGTAGTTTTCTTTTTTGATTGTATTCAATCGATGTATCTTATTTTGTAAATTTTCTGTTCAAATATTTTTCTAATTTTATTACTGGGTTGTTTTCTTATTGATGTACTTCGAGAGAGTTTTTGGTGTGTGTGTTTTGTTTTTTTCTTGAGGCAGAATCTCACTTGTTGACCCGCTGTAGAGAGCTGCGGCATCATAGCTCACAGCAACCTCAAACTCTTGGGTTCAAACAATTCTCTAGCCTAAGTCTCCTGAGTAGCTGGGACAACAGATGCCCACCACAAACCTGGCTATTTTTAGAGACAGGGTCTCATCTTGCTCAGTCTGGTCTCAAACTCCTAAACTCAAGCAATCCACCCTCCTTGGCCTCCCAGAGTGCTGGGAGCACAGGCATGAGCCACCACACCTGGCCTCCTGCTTTGAGAGATTCAATATATTTTTTATACAAATATTTTGTCAGATATGTGATTTGAAATATTTCCTGTCAGTCAATGGCTTGTATTTTCCTCCTCTCAATATTGTCTTTCAGATATCGGGTATTTTTAATCTTGATAAAGTCTATTTCATCATCTTTTATTTTATGGCTCATGCCTTTGGTGTTTCTTATAATAAGTTTTTGCCTCACCCAAAGTTACAAAGATTTCGTCTATGTTTTCTTCTAGAAGTTACATAAGTTTAGGTTTTAAGTCTACCATCTCTTTGAATTTAGTTTTTCTATGAAGTACAAAATGTCAATCAAGGAATTTCTTTGAACATTGATATCTGACTTATTATTACTATTCCTAATAAAATGTTTTGAGAAACTAGGAATAGTAGGGAACTGTCTTACCCTTAAAAAATGGCATCTACATAAATGTCTAGGGCTAGTCTCTGACTTAACAGTGAAAGACTGAAGGATTTCCCTGATCATCAGTAGTAAAGCAAGGATGTCTGTTCTCACCACTTCTATTCAATATCACACTGAAGATCCCAGCTAGTAGAGTAAGTTGAGAAAAGATAAAAATATACCCAGAGCAACAGGGGATAAAATAAAACTATCTCTATTGTTGTATGATATGATTTTTTATGTAGAAATAGTCTTAGAAGGAATTACTGATCATGGTGAGTTATAGGCTGAGCATCGCATGAATTCTCCTTTCATAACTGGGTGTTTGATCAGAGCCCTGGCTCGAGCCCAGAAACTGAGAAAGGTATTGTGACTTTTCATGACATTTTATTTCACTCTGCCTTCTGCTTATCTATTCATAATTTCTTTTGATTTCTAAATTAAGTTTTCGATTTCTTAGATTCTTTTATATCTTGCACCTAAAATCACCATCTTCTATTAAACATATAGTATCTTAGCATCAGGCCCCTTTGATCTACCACTTAAATCACATTCACTTTGCTCCTGACAGTTAGATGCTGCCAGCAGACAGCTATTATTTTATGCTCTTATCATATTCATTGCTATCAGGGAGCCTAGTCCTACCACTAGCCTTGGTCTCAAGAGATGAGTACTCTCAATGATGAAGACAATTCTCTTACCAGTTCATTCTGTACTGCTTTATTTATTTATTTTATTTATTTTTTAAATTAAATCATAGCTGTGTACATTAATGCAGTCATGGGGTACAGTGTGCTGGTTTTGTATACAATTTGAAATATTTTCACCAAACTGGTCGACATAGCCTTCATGGCATTTTCTTAGTTATTGTGTTAAGACATTTATATTCTACATTTAGAAAGATTCACTTGTGCCCTTGTAAGATGGAACATAGGTGCAATCCCACCAATCACCCTCCCTCCACTCATCCTCTCCCCTCCTCCCCTCCCCTATTTAAAGGAGCCTCTTGCTAGTTCTCCAATAGATCAAACATGTTAATGATCGATGGCTCCTCTGTGTTCTTACCTCCTACTACGCCCACGTGTGTAAGCTTTTTCATCTGTTCTTTCACCGTCTCGGATTGTGATTCTCTGGCAAGTTGACTTTACTTAAGGCAAGCCATTGACGTCTCATTTTTTTCTAAGAGTCATGTGAGATTGTGAGGACAATCCCTTCTACTTGTATCTTATCCTAGTTTATCCTTAAAGCTTTTAAAGCAAAGTGAACGGTTCAACAATTTTACTGCTAAAGTTTGCTAGGACCTGTCAGTACTCAGCTGCTACTGTCAAGGATTGGTTCCTCATTTTCGGCTGGTATTGTTTCTCTAAAATGCCTGCTTTTCAGAAGCATACCAATAACAAGTTGTCCAAGGTCCGGTTTCCCAAGAATCATGTTGTGAGATGGATCTTTGCCTGGAGGAGGCTTTTTGAGGGATTCTCTCCAGAAACATACTATAAAATAGACAGAAGAAGGAAGGAGCAGGGGAAAGAGCTGGGCGTGATAAAATCACCTCAGAGGACTTTGCTAACCCCAGGAGCAGCTCAGAAACTGATGTGACCCCTTAGAGTTGCCTCAAATTGAGGAAAGGTGTCAAGTCCTTGCCTCCCAATGTCAGTAGCTTGTTGAATATAGATTATCTCTAGGGAGGGAGACATAAGCTTTAGCAGCTGAGGGTAGTTCCAAAAGAAAGGAGATCATAAGCTTTATTAACCAAGGGTAGTTCCAAAAGAGTCTCAGCTTTTGAGCCTTGTAAAGTGAATGTCATTGACCAGTGGGGATATCAGAGTTCCTGAACTGAACAATTATGAAGGCAGTTTATCACAATATGTGTTTATTACATAATTTGAATTTAAAATAATGGAAGCAGTCATCTCAGAACCCCGAAAGCCTACAAGGGAATATTAAAATGCAGCTGTATCAAAATATTTGATGCAATTGTGGCAATTCATTATTTACCCACCAGTTACTAAGCCAGATGCCACAAATGTTTTTTGTTTTGATTTTGTAATTGTATTTAGTATAATGATTCATTTTCATAAGCGTTGAAGTGATTAAAATCATTGGTGTTTATTGTCTGAGAGAAAAATGAAAAGTATTAAAATTATTTGTGGAAACAAAAATTATTTAATTTTTAAAATCGTTAAAATATTTTTATTAACTAACAATATAAATATTATAATTTTTGTTAACAGTGGCATAAATGTTAACTATATGGTGAAAATCTAACAATACTTAAGAATCATGCTGATGATATAATCAGGCACTTTGTTTGATTCTCTACTGGGAAACATTTTTGTTCATTTATACCAAAGGAAGTTTTTGGTTAAGATGGAAGAGAGCTGATGGATATTGACATTTGAAAGGTGAATGCCAGGGCTGCAGCCAAATATCCCACAATAAACAGGACTCCCTCCATTAAAACCAAAGTATCCAGTTTGGAGTGTCAATAGTGATGGTGTTAAGAAACTCTGTAATACCTTGACATGGACATAATCATCCCTGTTTTATGGATCAAAGGGGAAGCTGAGAGAGTTGTGAAAGTACAATTCATAAATACTGGGATCCCTTCCCTAATCTACGATTAATTAGCAGTGTGACATTGCAAAAGTTGTTTAACAATTTGGCTAAGTTTAACAATAATCTTATAAGATCAGAATGATTTGATGTTATGCAATAAGGTTGTTACTTTTTATATTTTTGTCTGAAAAATGGTTACTTTAATCACATTTTTTTTAGTCACGATCAAAAGGCCTAGATCCATTATATTACTAATACTATAGTCTAAGGATTGGATTGCTGATCCATCTATGCAAAATTCATATTAGTCATCTGTGATGTGAACGCACAAGCCTTTGGTTCAAGAGTTTATAATTAATCCCCTCTGATACAATTACCCTTGAAGTGGCTTCTGTGTGTTGTAGAAATGGAGAATCATTCAACTGGTCCTTGACCACTTATCAACTCTGCCACTAAAAGCAAAACCCAAAGTAAAACAATAACAACTTACAAACTTCAAAAATGGTACATAAAGTATTAAAAGCAAAAAATATGCTGATTGTGACCCACGTGATCTATCAGTAAGCAAAAAACAGTATATGTCTGTAATCATTCTCAACTAAAATTTTCCATGAACTGAATTTTGTTTGTATTTAAAACATTCTGTTCCTCTGTATTTTCTGAGGCTTAATATTTACAGGATACCATGGCACTTGAGCATTTTTACTATTTAATTGCATTTTATCTTGAATGCATACATTTGTAATATTCCACGTGATGAAATTGGAATTCCTAGTACGTATCAGAATAACCTAGGTTCCTGAAAGAGAAACATTTATATTTGAGTTGAGAGCTGAACTAGGGGCATTTTACTCCCGAGAAATACCATTTTTCCTTGAAAGCATAAATGGCTAGTCAACTATTGTTACATAGATTTAGATATTTGGAAGATATTTTCTCAAAAATGCAACAAGTGAACTTTTCAGTTTGAAGAAACAATTGAGAGAGTTTGTTACCAATGACAATATATGAGCTTTCAACAAATATTAGAATTCTGTAACACTTGTACCACTGCTGTGGGTGCAAGCTTCCCAACACTGTAGACTTATTTTGATGAGATCAGTAGTGATATTAATAAATGTAATTTTCAATATTGTACAATATCATGTATTATCGTTTGGAATACTTACCTAGCTCCTATTTTCCAAATAACAAGGGCATAATGTCTTAAAATCATGCACGAATAAAAGATCCATTCATACTGCAAGATGGAGCATTGAATTTTAATGTAACAGAGTGCAAAAATAATATCATTTTAGATTCTGTTACAGGGAACTATCAAGAAATACAAATAATCAAATCTTGATGTGTTGTCAAAAAAAGAATAGTTACAATTTGTTACAAAGACCATTAAAATAATCTTCTCTTTTCCAAGTACATTTCTGTACTTGGTACATAATTTCTTCATGTACCTAAACAACATTTTGCAACCAATTGAATTCACAGGCACCCTTATCTTCTGTCGTCAGGCATTTAAAGAGATTTAAAAATTATAAAGCAATATTACTCTTCCCATTAAAATTTTTATTTATTTTGAAAAATACAGTAACTTTGCACAAAATATATTATTTATGTTGACTTTTTGTGGGATTATTAGTAATATTTTTCATAATTAAGTAAATATTTTAAAATAAAAGTAATACCCTCAGCCTTCATTTAGTTAATTTATTGCTGTCTGCTAGACCCCACACACAATACTTACCTCCAAGCCTCAATTTATATTTTTCCCCTTAGCCCAAGTATTCTTTATTTTCTTTGCCTAAGGAGCTGTAAGGTTGACCTGACCACACTTGCATATCCACTATATGACTTCCGTTGGTACTCACATGCTATAATGAAGCTTGCAGTCTGGTAGAAGGAGAAAGATTTAAAACTTAAAAAAATATAACTGTGCAAAATGTATACTTTGTTCACTGGTGACATGTCTGAAGAAGAAAACTATAGCCAGAAAAGGGTATAATAAGTATCTGGAGGTGAGGGGATTGGAATTTTTCACTGAGTTGCCAGAGGAGGTGACCCTGAGAAGCTGACATTTGAGGAAAGACCTGAAGGGGATAAGAGGGTGTGCCCTCCACAGACAGGATAGGGGTGTCTCGTCTGAGGGGCGGCAGGTTCACAGGCTGTACTGTGGGAACCTGCAGGGCAAACTCAAGAAACAGCAAAAAGAGCCAGTGTGGGAGGAGATGGAGCCAGGTGGGGAGTCACAGGAGTGAGGTCACAGAGGTCGCATAGGGACCTGTACAGAACTTAGGCTTTAACTCTTGCTGAATTGGATATCAAGGAACGGTTTTCTTCTTCTTATTATTATTTTTTTTTTTGTAGAGACAGAGTCTCACTTTTTCCCCCTCAGTAGAGTGCATCGGAGTCACTCCAGCAACCTCCAACTCCTGGGCTTAAGTGATTCTTCTGCCTCAGCCCCCCAAGTAGCTGGGACAAGGAACGGTTTTCAATGGAGGCTCCACCTGTGTTTTAAGAGCATAACTCCAAATTCTGTTTAGAAAACTGACTGGCGTGGCAAGGAGAGAAGCGGGGATGGACTCAGGAAACTTGCAACAGTCCTGGTGGGTCAAGGAGGAAGCAGAGGGGGTCATGAAAAGGGGGAAATCAAGGCTCCATTTTTAGGCAAATGTATTCTGTGGGGTGTGGTAATGTCATCAGACAAATAAAGATGGAGTTTCCATATAATGAGCTTCACAGCACTAAGTGGGACCACTATAGGTTGAGTAACTTGATGGGTGAGCGGTTGCTGTGGGGTAGTAGGAGTGTGAACAAGGTACAGACGGGAAAAGAACATGAGCACTGTTTTGAACCTGTTAAGTTTGAGATGCCTGATAGACAAGTACAGATGTAGAAGAAACAACTGCACACACTCACGATTCAGGGGACGGCAGGGGCAGGAAACCAAATTTGAAACGATTTATACATAGTCGAAGGCTATGAAAGTAGACAAGACAACATAGGGAGAAAATATACTGACCCCTTGGAGCGTTCCACTGTCTGAAGGTCGGAGGGTATAAGGAGGAGCTAAGAACTAGGAAAATAAGAGAGAACTACCTGAAATTTAAGTGGAACACTGAGAAACCAAGGCCAAATCCTCAAAGAAAATGTCAACAAGACAAAACAAAACAAAGCAAATCTCACAGTATTGTATCAAAAGCTGCTGATGAGTCAAGAAGCATATGACCCAGACTTTGTGAATTCATTTCTGGATTTAACACTGCAAATGTGAATGAGGACATGAGCAACTCACTCTGCTGGAGCACAGCAGTGAAGGCTGACGTGCGCTCAAGAGGAAGTGTTAGCAGATAAATCAGAGATAATGAGGACAGAAAGAAGTTCTACTATGAAGACTCAGAGAACAGTAAGGTAACACTGGTAAAGGGAAATGGGCTGAAGATGGTTTACGGTTAATAAATCTTTTTAACAAAGGAGAAATCCCAGCATATTTGTGAGTTGATATGAAAGATCAAAGACCAAGTAGACCAAGTAGGAATTTTTAAAAACTGACATGCAAGTAACTGATGATAGAATTTAAGCCTCGTGAAGGAGCCTTAGATAGGAAAATACATGGGATTTCCTCCACACCTGTCAGCAGAGAATAACAGGAAAGGCCAGATCGCCTCATTTGGAAGTCTAGCTTTGCCACTTATTAGCAACAAACAGTGGACAGGAAAGCCCCACACATCAGTCTGGTCCAAATGTCAATAATGCTTCGATGAGCAAGCCTGGGTGGTACTGGGGCAGAGTGCACAGCACAGTATCACACAGTGCTTGTGTGAGACGGCGCGGTGTCTAGCTGTCTCGTCAACTGGCAGTACTCTCAGCAGACGTAGTCTGTGGCCGCAGTTTGGTATCTTGGATGTGCCCTCCCTCTCAGTGTTCCTGCTTCATCTTGGCTCTCCAGTTTTTTATTCACTTTGTAAGCTGCATGCCACACTCTTCCCCCCAACTGATGAATTTTCATGGAACCATCAAGAAAAATCTCATTAATACATGTAGCCAGTAGTAATTATTATTATCATCATGATTAATATCATTATTAATAGTAATTCACTTTATCAGAGAGAGAACATAACCTACTTTTAAAAAATATCAACACCTACTATGTACTAAATATTTCTGATTGTCAAGGGAGTATACCTGTGGTGCCCGATTTAGTCCCCAAAGCCAATGTGAGAAACAGATTTCAAAGTTCCTGTTTATGAAATGATGAAACTGAAGCAATCCAAAGTCATCCAGCTAAAAATACTGGACCTCAAGTTTCAAATCCAAGTATTTTTACCTCTAGCCATCTTTATTCATTAACCAGATCTTTTTACTACCTGGGTTTCCTTATCTACATCAGCCAAAACTCTCTTTCTTTTCAGAAACAAAACTTTTGCATTCTCTATACTTACACTTTTTCTTGTGTCTATTTAATTTCCATTCCCCTCTATTCTGACTTTTTATTTTGAACATTCCATCACAGCATCTCTTTACAGATCACCGGTGGGGTGGTACTCTAGGTTTCCAAACTGACCATTTCAGCTACTTTGTCTTCCCCGAAATTCTGCCCCCCATCCTCCTCCATCTCCAAGGGTTTCTCGTGTTGCTTGTCCTCCTTGTTGGTTTAATTAACAGGCTCTTTTAACTCTGTCCAACTCGTGAATGTTGGTGCTCTTCTGGTCTTCAACTTTTTCTTTCTTTTCATGCTGTCCACTCTCCCTGAATACAGTGCATGACCTTTCTCAATGTATTACAAGTTTAATTTATATCAATACTAATTTAGTAAAGAATTTTATATAAAGAATTTCAATACTATAGTTCAATGTATAAAATTTCAGATAGCTACCTGGACTACTTCTCAGATAACCTAAACAATGTGATCCACTTTCAGAAACAAAATTATCTGAAGGAATACTTAGCCTCTGGAGCTCCACCTTATCTACTGAAATCATCTTATGCATTTCCTGCAAGATTTGATTTTGGCCTACCATATTCTATGCTTCCCTAGCTTAGAATAGCACAGTATAAGATTATTTAAATTATATTATCCCAGTCTCTGATTCATATGTGGAGAAAATAGTTTTATTTCCTTGCACACATAATATTTTCCTGCTATAAAGCAAAAATTGGGATAAGGATAGAAAACCAGAAAGCCTGCTCAATTTGTCAGAGAACCCTCATCTCTTATACTGCAGCTGAAATCACAGCTATACAGATATTGAGAACTATTAAATGTGCAGAGACCTAGGTATCCGGCCATTTACTGGCCTATAGCAGTTACTTAGAGAATTGGTAACAGTCGGGTAAAAAAATCCTCTTGCTCCATACCACAATTATCAGTGGTTACTCGACAACAAAGAATACATAGACCTCTAAAATAAAATTTGAGGGCGGCGCCTGTGGCTCAAAGGAGTAAGGCGCTTACCCCATATGCCGGAGGTGGGGGTTTCAAACCCAGCCCTGGCCAAAAACTGCAAAAAACAAACAAACAAAATAAATTAATTAAATTAAATAAAATTTCAATATTCCCTGGATTTCTAAGTTTAAATATACACATGGCATTTTTATGCAGGCAACTGGTAGTATGTCAGCATAGCTAGGTCAGAAGGGCAATTTACTATTAACTACAGTGTTATCTAGCCTAGGTCTCCAATCCACATTTTTTCCATGCTTTCAGTGAATTTCTCTCCAATAGGACCTGCTATCTCTATTTGCCAGCTGACCTCAGACAACCCTTCCCATTTCATTAAAGATATTTTAATAATGCTGAACTTCAAAAGAAACGGGTCAGGTTCTATATTGCTTTGCTTTGAGTAAGGGGAACCTGTTCAGATGCATTCTGATACACTCACTACCAGAAACAGAAATGCCCGCCAATTTTTAATAATGAGTTTGTCCCACTTGGCAACCAACCATAACACAAAGCATCCTTTTATAAAAAACTTTAATTAAGGGATTAATAAATAATAGTAGGTAGTATGATGACCCTTGATGGGTATCTTCCCCCCACCCCATGGACTTTGGTTGTATAAGATAGGCCTGTGAACAACATACTCAAAAAATAAACTCTCCCTTCATAAATATTTAAATTCACTTCCACCAGATTATTTGAAATAAGTTAAAATGTGGTATTTTACATGGATTTCATCTGGGTTCTGACACTATTTAGGGATAAAAAGAAAATGACATTTACATTTAATATCTAGGCTACCACATGTTGTGAAAATATGTCATGTTGTAACATTTATAGTTTTATTCTTTATCTGAATACAAACTGGGTAGTTCAGAATTAGTATATCAATGACATTTTTGTATTTTGCTATATTTCATTTCTTCTATGACACTTCTTAAATTTCTTTTAACTGGAATTTTTTTGACTAAAATTATACATTATAATTCTTCCTTTTAGAGGAAAATATAACTCTAGAGAAGGAATCCTAAATTGGTCAGATCATATCAAAGAAACAAAAAGAAACCCTTCTAGATAAAATAGGAAAACACAAAATAATCACATTGGTCAAGATTTTTCTAATTTCATAAAGCATAACTAACAGAAGTGTGTTGTGAGCATTAGATATAATGGTAAGGACAGAGATAAGCAAACTAGTTTCATTGTCATTATGTACATTATATGTGGCATCCCAGACGAGGCAACAAGATAAGCAGAAAAAAAAATGAGATGCATTCATTGTTTGATAATGATATAGTCATCCTCATACAAACCCAAATTTATTAAGTGATAGGACATTGGAATGAATAAAACATTTTGCAAGAGTGGCTAGATACGAGTTCATCACACAAAAATGTTCTTTTAACTAATGAAACTATTGTTTTACTAGCTAAAAGAATACCAATTTGAAAATACAATAAAAATCTCCCATTCATTGTAGTAATCTTGCTAAAAATGTGAAAAATAATTATAAAACTTATTAAAACCATAAGAACTGAATAAAAGTAAAGATATGCTATATTCATGGGTGGAAACACTCATAAATGAAATTTTATAAAATCAAAGCAGTCTTAATGAAAAAGATTTTTTAATAAAATTAAGTGAGCCCATTTAAATGTTTATGGAATAATAAATACCAAAGTCTTCTATGAATTAGAGGTGGCCAGGGTTGGACCTTGGAAGGCAGAAAGCTGATACACAAGGGTAATACACACAAGCTTAAGCCCACGAGTCAAAGGTGCACTGTTTGTACCAGTCGTCCAGAGCCTTGAACTTGTCCTCTGTCTAATCTGTCTGAAGTGAGTGGGAGTCACCAAAAAATCAGCATGGTTGTACCACTCTAGTGGCTTGGACAGCATGTCACAGGAGCCTCTGAAAGAAAGACAATACCAGCTAATAGTTGCTATTGCCAGGATAGCACTGTGGTGATGGAATCTGCCTAACACCCAACAGTAAGCCCTGAATATGACTCCCAGAGGTTTTGGAGACATCTGGTTTACCACAATAATAGAACAAGGTCTGGTGTGTGGTGAATTGGGGGATCTTGAAGAGAGGAATGACACCAACAGTGTTTGGGATTGGGATCCTGTGTCCAGATGGCTCTCCTGACCCCAGCTAGTTCCAAGCACTGGAGGGAGGTTTGGAAACTTCCAGGTATCCCGTGTCCCCTTCTTTCTTCTCTGCTGACTCACTGTCATCATGAGTATAGGACCAGGGATTATCATAATATGAATGTTTCCTACGCACTGACACCATTAATTATGAGTGTAGCATCTGCTTTTCCTTTGTATGGAATCTAATAAAATAGTTTTATTAGGATTCTTGTATTCGTAGGGTATAAATCTATAGCATCTGTGTGTGAACTCACATTTTTCACATATTCCAATGATATACATCTGATGCACGAATATGGTCACAATTTCATACATGTTATTATCATGACCTTCCCTTTGTTACAATTCCTTTATGGTAGTTGGCTTTAGAATGTCATAGGTATTTTATTTCTAATCTAGATAAAGGGAAATGTAGTTGAATTGATGTTTAATTAGGTTTAGTAGGTTTTTTTTAAATTTAAAGTCCTTTTATTGTATAATAAAGTTCTTGAAAGATGCAGTTAAAATGGATTTCAGATAACCCCCCGTCACTCACTCTATTGACTCGCCAGGTGCAACGCTTTGGCTCTCCAAGGTGTGTCCCAGAGGTAATTCTGCAACCTGAATAGGCTCTGTATCTCTTAGCATCAGAAATACGTGGATCCTGGGATAGAAACAAGGTTTGACACGTACAGAGCCTGAGACAAAACTCCAGTCGCCATATGTATGGAATTCCAGGCACTACATTTTTATCTGATTCAACATCTAACAAAGACAGAAGTCGTCTCCTGTCAGGAATACAGTCACTGAAGCATCACATACAATTTCCTGTGAGCCCTCTCCTTGTTTCTTTGTTTCGGTGGCCATTGTGCCCCGTAGGGTGTATCAGAATCCCTTTCTGTCGGATACTGACTTAGAACAGAACAACGAGCCTTGGGAAGGAATGTGTGTGGAGTCTCATGTTTTATGTATGTGGATCGTTCCTCGGCATATTTAACACATTTTGTCTTGATGAAGTCTAGCAGTTACATTTAAAATGACGTGTAAAATCGACACCAGTGCAGTAAAACAGCCTGAAGAAACAGGTTCCGGTGCTAACATTCCTATACCTTTGTCAATAATTCAAACTATGCAGTTCAAGAGCGATTCGTTACACTAGAAAAAGGTCAGAGCGACAGAGAGATATTTAAATATGCATTTGAAGTGCTCTTGGGTAGCACTTAATGTCAAATTGCTTTGTATATTTTTTAATGATTGCTGATCTTGCCAAAATTTAAATGTGACAGGAAGAAGTGTATTAGTAAAAAACCAGATATAGAAACTTAAAAAAAAAAAACCAACAAAGAGTTTCAACCTTTTAAAACTACTCTACTGCAGTGCAACTTAGATGATTAAAAATCAGAAAGAAACTTTAAAAAAATGTAACAATGAAAAACAGAATTTGATTATGCTAGGGGAAAGATTGCATTACCTTTGTATTAACTCTATAGAAAACATTTTCTAATTTGTGGTTTTGTGAGGCCACAATAAGCAATTATGCTGGAAATATAAAGAATAAATATAAAAGTGAGTCTAGCAAGTAATGAATTAAAATGCTGTGTTATTTTTCTATTTACAAATTTGTGATTTTTTTGCACATAGGTAAATTGATTTAGTCTCCTGAAAATATAATTATTAGCATTGATATATTTCTGTCCACAACTTAGATAGCCAAGGCACGGTACATGTTTTGTGTATTATAACTGTGTTATGTCACTGTTAAACAGAGAACAACAGTTGGAGAATATCATATTCCCCTTTCAGATAGTACTGCTTGCTTTTATGAATAATATTCTCCACAATATCGGACTAAATGCTGTCTAATAGTATGGAATTATTAACAGTTTAGTAATCCCAGTAGACTTTTCAGAAATGATTTGCTTGAATTTTGTGATAACAAATAATATACATTTGGAGGAGGCTTAATGCCTCCCAACTTCTGTCTTCCAGTGGCTATTTCCAAAACCCTTGGGAAAATTCTTCACGCATCCCTTTTTCTCCCTCCCTCTTTCCTGTCCATCAGCAAATCTTATTCACCCTACCATCAAAATCTATTCAGAATCTAAGTACTTCCCCCCACCCTCCTGCTATCTTCCGGTTCAAGCTTCCATCATCTCTGCCTGAATTATTCCAGTAGCTTCCTAATTGCTGAAACTTCTTCCATCTTTGTTCTGTTTCCTTCCTATCCATCTAGTGTCAACACAATAGCTAGGGTAATCTTTGGTAATCTTTTCCAATGCTTTGCAATCTTATTCTGAACAAAAAGTGACATTCTACCATGATTTAGGAGGTGCTATTTGATCTAGACTCTGCAACTCTCATGTGTCTGTGATCTCATCTTCTATTACTGTCTTTGATTCTTCTCCAGTCATGCCGACCTGCCAGGAAACATCACTTTCTTTCTTCCCAGATCTTTCCTTTGCTAGAAATTCTCTGTCTTTATACTTGTTTGGTGTTCCTATTTTCCTCAAGGCTTGGTTCAAATCCACTTTCTCAGTAAGATCTTCCCCTGTAACACCTTACATATTTTCATCCCTCAGACACGTCTAACCCTGTTTCTTCCTGTTTTATTATTCTCTGTAATATTTACTAATATCAAACATAATATACATTTATACATTTTATGTAAACTAACTATTGTTATTTTTTTTATTTTCTTTGTTTTTTTTTACCACTGCCATCTGGAATGTACATTTCATGAAAGTGGGATTTTAAAATAATGTTTGTCTGTAACTGTATCTGTAGACTCTACAAAAATGCTTTTGATTGAGTCACTGCACAAAAAATACTAGTATAATTTCTTAATCTATTTCTTGAGTGATTTTTAAGAAGCAGTCTGCATGTGCAAGTCAGGTTCTGTTTTATCAATCTGTCTCCTCCCTCCCTCCTTCCGTCTCTCCCTCCCTTCCTTCCTTCCTTCTTTTCTCCCACCCTCTCTCCCTCCCATCTCATTCCCTTCCCTCTATCCCTCCCTCCCTCCTTCCTTCCTTTCTTTTCCCGTCTCTCTCTTTCTTCCTTTTTTGCTTTATTCTATCTTATTGTCTGTTCCTTGATCAAATTTGCAGACTTTGAGATCTTGGGTGTATGTTCTTTATGGGGTTTTGAGGGCACAATGTTTACAATTACCCTTAAGAATGATAGCTTTAGATAAAATTACTTTGCTTGCAGTGGTAGAAAGGAAGAGGATTTTCACCTACTGGGAAAACTATGCGATTCTGGCAGGCATGAATTCTTGATGTAATGTAAAGAGTACATGAACAAAATTATGAGGTAGATTTCTCAGGAGCAGAAATGATAGAGAAGGGAAAATAAACTTTGGACTAGGTATGCTTGAACAAATAGATATCAGAGTTGTAACAAAAGGAAGCTCATGGCTTTAGCTTGAGATGGCTTATAATAAATTTGGGTTATTCAGCTCACTACTGAATAAAACAATGCCGCTAAAAGTTGGTGCTACTAAGTAGGTCTGTGACTGGAATGTCTTCTGGGTGCCTTCAGAATTGCAGCCGTAACACATGGTTTGTTAAATATTTATACATCTGTATTCATTTCTTTGAAGTCATGACTAGCTATACTCAATTGGGGAAATGGTAAGATTCTTGGCGATTCATTTAACTTACAGACTCAGTTCTGGAATTCTAATGCCATTTCAATTTCAACATGGCCTTTTGAGAGACTGTCTCATGATATTCTCACAGGCCTGAATAGTGAGGGAAGATGATAAGGACTGAAGACCACAAGGAATCAGGATGCCATGTTAGAATCCTGGCTCTGCTACTTACTAGTGACATGACTTTGGGGAAGTTACTTAAACCCTCTGTGACTCAGGTGTCTGATTTGTAGAGTGGAGATGAAAATAATGCATCCTCTTAGGGTGTTGTAATGACAAATAAAGTAACATGCACAGTGGAACTGTTTTCGATATGCATTTAGTTTTACAGGCAGGCGCCAAGTTACAAACATCTGGCTTACATACAACTTGCATTTACAAATGAAGGCCACTGCAACAAGTTCCTGAATTACAAACTTCCGACTGACACATGACTTCCACTTACAGATGGAGGCTATTCTAGGCAATGGATAAAAATACTGTTTGAACTTACACACCAATTTAACTGAAGAACAAACCTACATAACCTATCTTGTTTGTGACATGGGGACTGTCTGTAGCTACTTGGATAACCAAAAACTCAAAAAGACCAGGTGCTAATATTGTTAAAGCTATGAGGAAGTTCTGTTTCATGTTTAAACTATAGAGCAATAATTCCAGTGAGGTTACAGATTCCTTTTTTTTTTTTTTATTTATATGAGGGTACATAAATTTAGGTTACATTGTTTGCTTTTGTAAATAAAGTCTGAGTTACGGTGAGTCCACAGAGATGTGCCATTTACCACCAAACATTGCACCCATTAGGTGGGAACTTACCAAGTCCCTTCTCTACATCTCCCCTCCCCAGATCACTTGTTAATTGAAACATTAATGAGAAGATACTAAGAATAATGTTAAAATTCAAAGCTGAAGAGATTAAATTCAAGATAATCCTAGGTGATTAAAACCAAAGGGAAAAATATAAAAAGGTGAAATTTAGACTACAAATAAGATCCAACACTACAATTATATAATAAATACAAAATGTTTATATGTATGGTATTAGAAAGTTACAGATAAATAGATGCATATGTAGAAAAGTCTTTTTTTTTTTTTTTTTCAGTTTTTGGCCAAGGCTGGGTTTGAACCCACCACCTCCAGCATATGGGGCCAGCGACCTACTCCTTTGAGCCACAGGCACTACCTCATGTAGAAAAGTCTTAAGGGTTATGACCTACAGTGAATTCAATGATTCAACAGCAGAGTGAGGATCCTAACAAAACCAATTGGTTAACAAAGATACAGTGTCCATAGCAGTTAAAAGTTTTGCTTTACTCTTAAGAGTTTTGCATGTCAGACCACATCTAGAATAATAAACATTGTTCATTATGAAGGAACACATTGGGAAACCATGATGTATAAGGGTTTTCAATAAAAAACTAATACATTTTTACTTTGGGATAAAGATTTCAAGATGAAATAAAGCTTACCTAACTTAAAGACCTCTAAATGCAGTAAACTTTAGACTCATTTTATGTAGCTCTACAGAGCATAATTTGTATATTATCAATGAAGGAGAGATAGGGGAAAGCATTTTCCTAAATGTGTTCCTGCTTTCTCGAATGTCACTCAGTTTCTAAATCTACCTTGTTTAGTCAGAGAATATACTGAGAATTTCTGTTGAATGCTCAGTGCATTTCGTAATAATCACCCTCCCAGTTTCCATGAGCTATCTAGGATGTCTGGGATGAGCTCAGAGTAATTCTTGCTCTTCTAGCAGTTTGGGGGCATGCAGCATCTATTCACTCTTCTTTTAATAACAATATCTTGAATTGCCTTTGAAGAAATCTCCCTTGCACGGTCTCCATTCACTGTGATTTTTAGAGGGTTGACTCAACAGCATAGTCCAGGTATGGGCTAGGTGATTGGCTTAGATCATATGCTCTGATTGTGTCCAATGACATTTAGACACAAAATTTTTGAATTATTGGAAAAAAATGGAATCGCACCAACTACTTGCCCCTAGAAGCTATTATCTTTGCATGAAACTTTTGACGCTTCCAGTATAGAAAATAGCACAATTAAGTTAAGGGCCTTAGAGCAGATCCTACCAACAGACAAGAGATCCTCTTTATAAAAGTTGACAAAAGGGACTGTAACAAACTGCTCAATGTACATAGATGGTCAGCCTAAGGAACTAGGCCTACTGCACTGATACATATCTGTGGTTCAGGTCTGATCTATGAAAATTAGGGCAACTCAAGCAGGTGTTCAGTATAAGGAGGTGGTCAACTATGGAGGTTTTACAACAATTTGAAACCCTGGTACTAGTACTACCTTGGGTATTTAAGTTGTGGGAAACTACGTTTCCTTTTTTATTTATTTTTTTAGTTTGCTAAACATATTTATATTGAAATAATGGTAGACTAACACAAAATTGCAAAAATAGTACAGAGATGTTCCTTGTACCTATCACCAGATTCCTCCAATGGTGAAATATTATATAATGATAGCACAGTATCAAAATCAGGAAATTGACTGATACTGTATGATTAACTAGACTGTGGTCCTTAATCCGATTTTACCCTATTTTGCCTACACTCATTGTTTATGCCATTGCCTATTCTTGGACTTTTTGTTACATATACAGAATCATATAACTACAAATTTAATCAATTTGAGGGCTGTTTTCATAAAGATGCCCCATTATATACTCTCCCCTTCCCAATTTCCCTAACTTCTTATGACCATATTGTATATTCTATTTCTCTATAATTCTATTTCTCTATTTCTCTATAATTTTTCTGAGAATGTTATGTAGGTGGAATCACACATAAACTTTGAGATTGCTGCTCCCTTTTATTAAAGCTAGGTGAAGTACTAAATCATTTTCATTGTGACTTAATCACTGTGCTCCAATTGACCAAATCATCAAGATAGAACTTTTTTTCTTAACCTTTGTTGTATTTGCTCATTCAACATGACTGAGCTTCCTGCTCTGTTTCTTTAATTAGCTTCAGTCTCTCCATAGGGAATGAAATCTTGCTGAAAACCAGCTGCATGTCTGAGACCTCAGCAATTTGCCACCTCCTGCCTCCTGCTCAACACCTGCTGGTATATTCAAATACTATATAGAGTCATTTTGGAAATTACTAGACCATGTGTAAGCTGTCATTTTTCAAACTTATATGTTAGCAACTCTCATGCAAATATGACCTCTTAATTTCTGAATAGACTCCTTTCACAAGAAGAAACAGGAAATCTTGAAAGTCCTATATCTGCTAAAGAAAAATCAATTAATAACTAAAAACCTTCCCACAAGAACATTTCTACAGTCATATGGCAATCCTGGTAAATACTATTCACCAGGGTTGCCTTAACAACTTAAGGCAGCTATTCAAGGAGGAAACCTTTCCCAAATTGTCTGTGAAGTTTATCAGCATAAATTTGATGATGAGTTCTGATAAAAACGTTATAAATATATATAATTACTGACTTATATTCCTAATTAATATAGATGTAAAAATATTTAACAAAAACTTGTTTCATAAGTGCAAGGTTGGTTTAGGATTTTAAAATCAATTATAATTATTCACTACATTAATATAAGAGTAGTCAAGACACAATGATATTAACATAAAATAAATTGATCAGAATGATAGTAGAGAAATACAGTGATACATATTTGGTCAACCAATTTTCACAAAGGTAACAACAATGGAACTCAATGGGGTAAAGAAAAGTTCCTAAACAACTGAGTGTTCGTATGGGAAAACAAAGACAAGCCCCTTCCCCCAAATTTTGACCTCTGCAGCCTCACTCTGTGATTCAAGAGGGATCATAGGCCTAAATGTAAAAACTGGAGCCATACATCTTACACAAAAAAATATGTGTGAACATTTTCATGAATTTTGAGTAAGCTAAAATTTCTTAGATAAAACCCAGAAAATAAGAACCATATAGAAAAATATTTATGAATTGTGCTCCTATAAGCATTCGAGTACAGGTGTATTTTTTATGAAATGTGTGTTTTTTTTTTTCCCTTTGGGTGAATATCTAGTAGTGAGATTACTGGATCAAATGGTAGGTCTACTTTTACTTCTTTGAGGTCTCTCCAAACTACTTTCCACAGAGGTTGTACAGCTTTGCAGTCCCACTAATGTGCAGTCCTACTAATTTGCAGTCCCACCAGCAGTGTTTAAGTGTTCCTTTCCACAACCATGCTAGCATTTGTTGTATGGGGACTTTTGGATAAAAGTCATTCTCATTGGAGTTACCCCGAAAACTAATCACAGCATCAACAAAAGTAAGCAAATGAAACCTGGTAAAATTAAAAGGTTTCTGCAAGGTGAAGGACACAATCAATAGAGCAATAGGCAACCTACAGAATGGCAAAAAGAAAAACATTTGGATGCTATACGTCCAATATCCAGATATCTACAAGAACTCAAGCAAATCAGCAAGGAAAAATCAACCCACTGAAAAGTGAACAAAAAACATGAACAAAAGCTTTCCAAATGAAGATAGTCGAATGGCTAAGAGACACATGAAAAAAATGCTTAACATCTCTAATCCTCAAGGAAATCCAAATAATTTTTTTAAGTTAAAAAATTAGCGAAACATGATGACACACACACACACACACACACACATATATATATTTATAATGTTCTCAATATATATATAATTCCAACTATTAAGGTGGCTCAGATAGGAGATTTGCTTGAGCCCAGGATTATGAGCCTACTGTGAGCTATGACCATGTCACCAGATTCCAGCCCAGGAGACATAGTGAGACCCTACCTCTTAAAAATAAAATAAAAGTAAAAGAGTGGCTAAGATTAAAAGCATTTTAAGGATATGGAATAATGAGAGATATCAGTTATTGATGTTGGAGTGTAAAAATTTTCCTAGCAATTCAATGTCTAGGAATTTACCCAAGAGAAATGAAATTCCACATTAATAAAAAGACATCCACCAGAATGCTCACAGGAGCTTTATTCATAGTAAATTTAATAATTGGCAGAAGAATGGGTAAATTGTAATGCATTCATATAATAGCATACAGCTGACCAGTAAAGATGATTAATCTTTGAATACTTTCAATTTCAGAGAAAACATAACATCTTTCTGTACCCATTGCAAGATTCAAGGCTGATTTCCCCTACAGCAAAAGATGGGTTGACAAGAGAAAAAACTACACACATGTTTTTAATATAAGTTTGAAATGACAGGAGAGCCTTTGGAAATAATGAACCAAGCCAACAGTAAAACCTACGTATTTTGTACATTTAGCTTTGATGAAGAGAAGACAATTCTGCAAAAGTTTAATTGGACACAGTGAGTATGAGCTATAATGGAAATAATCTGTGGGAAACTTAGCAAGTAATGTTTATTCAATTTTTTCATGTCCCTCTATCTTCAGAGATAGACATTTCTTTCCTCTGTGTATAAGGAGGGCCCTTCTGTCACGAGGTGTTATCAACTACTTCAGAGGAAGGTCAATTGGGTTTTATGACCTGCTTTAAGAGAGAAGGGATGAGGGAAGGTGAGAAAGACCTGCCTATTTCTGCTATTTTTTTCCATGCCAAGGTGACATATTTTTATGTAGTGTTTCCTGAATCCCATCAAAAAAACAGAGGTAAATCAAATAAGCATGATATGAACAAAAAATATCAGGCATAAAAGACTACGTACTCTCTAACTGCGATTCAAAAATAAGAAAGAACTTTCTCCAGTTAAAGAAACCACAGTAGGCCCGGGGGCGGGGGGGAAGACCAGACTTTAAAACATGAGTGGACCTTCTATGCCTGGACTGAAGTGTTACTACCTGATACATAGATTTGTTAAGACTCATTTTGTATAAGTGCTCGTTTACTGTTATTTAACTTATACCTCAATGCAAACAATGAAGAAAAAAGATTTGCTCAAATACTGACCACTTCCTGAATCAGCTCATGTTCAACATCTATCTTCAGATCTATCTTCTTATCAACACTTCTGATCTGAATCATTGCTGCCCATTATTAATAAGTTTATTCCTTCCACCAGCGTCAGTCCCGCAAGCCAAGTCCTTTCCAATTCCAAACTTTTCCCATTTATACCTGGAGAGATGTTTCATCTCAGCATGTCTCAACAATAGTTCTGTCCAAATAATGGAAATAAGGATCTATTGACAACAACTAAAAGTGCAGAAACTCCTTTGCAATTGATGATTTCTCATTACATTGGATAGTCACAGAAATTCAGTTGGTCATTTCATTCATTAGATGTTTTGTCATATCTATTGTAAGTCTTATACTGTTCTAGGCATTTAGTTGTATAGCTTTAATGAGGTGAGGAATAACAATTTGCATCTGATCTTTAAAATTTGTGTTTTTTTGAGCTGGGTGCTGTGGTGGACACCTATAGCCCCAGCTACTTGGGAAGCTGAGACAAGAGGATGGCTTGAGCCCAAGAGTTTGAGGTTGTGTGAATGTGATGCCACGGCACTCTACCAACAGTGACAAAGTGAGGTTCTATCTCAAAGAAAAAAAATTGTCTTTTTTTGGACATTTCTTAGCTGCAACTATGACATGTAAACATATAAAGTAGGAAGAAAATAATTGAACTGGGTTTCCATCATGGCTATTTCTATGATCAGAAATTTCTTCAAATAGCCAGTTCATTGTTGATTCACATCACTTTTTTAGACAAGTGAATCAATCCTGTAATATTTTTATTAACATACTGGCATCATCTATGATTTATACATGTTTTTCATAAACTACAATTCATTGAAATAAAAATGTATTATCTGGGCTCTGCACCTGTGACTCAAGGATCTAAGGCGCAGCCACATACACCAGAGCTGGTGGGTTTGAATCCAGCCCTGGCCTGCCAAACAACAATGACAACTGCAACCAAAAAATAGCCAGGCGTGGTGGCAGGCACCTGTGGTCCCAACTACTTAGGAGGCTGAGGCAAGAGAATCACTTAAGCACAGGAGTTTGAGGTTGCTGTGAACTATTATGTCATAGCACTCTATCCAGGGGGACAGCTTGAGGCTCTGTCTCAGAAAAAAAAAAAAAAAAGCATCATCTGTAATGTTAACTCTTCATACTATCATACTAGGGTTGCCTTTTTGGAGACAGTCTTACTCTGTTGCCCTGGGTAGAGTTCCATGACATTGTAGTTCACAGCAACCTCAAACTCTGGGGTTCAAGAGATCTCTTTGCCTCAGCCTCCCAAGTAGCTGGGATTACAGGCGTAGGGTTATTTTTTAATGAAATTAATCATAATATTTTCACTTATAAGTGCAATTTTGTTGAACCCTAAATTGTTAAAATTTATAATAAAATATGCAGGACTTTCTATTTTTTTATATTTAAAGCTATTTTATTTATGTGGCTAGGAACATACTATATTTAATACGTAACTGGCTTGAAATCAAAGCCAGACTTTTACTATTGCTACAAGTATTAGTAAATCAAACTACCAGGAAGTTTTAGATGATAACTTTTTCAAATAGTCAGAGCTGTTAAGATTATCAATTCAGTAAACATAACTTTTGTTTTTATGTTGCCAATCTACTACATAAAATGTAGGACTATTTGGCTTGTTTTCAATAGTTCGGGATATGTGTTTTTTCAGTAAAATTTGCTTTTATATGTTAATGCATTGTATACTAGCAAATGTTTTCTTATAAATATCAAAGTAAATTATATCTAGAGAATTTGTGTTTATCAATAATTTTGAATACAATTTAAAATACTACTATTTATTAAAATTATTTAGAAATGTATCATTTGGTGGACTTCAGATTAATTTGCAGTCTTATATTCAATGAAAATAATATTTACCTTTAATGTAATACCTACTGTGAAACTAATCGCATTATCAGTGCTGTTAGTGCACTGTGATTTAGCATAAAGAAATCATTTGTAAACATATATTTTGAAAACCACAGCTACATTATTAAACATCATCAATATTATTTCCAAATATAAATTCATATTTTCTTTGTGGTTATTTAAATCATTCTAATGGGAAAAAAAATGTATGCCTTACCTTAAAAGAAAATGTTAAGCTCCATTGTAAGATTTTCTTATCAGTGGTGAATGTAAATGTAATATTCTAGTTCCACTGAAAATGTACACCTTTCTGTTTGATCTTAATAAAAACTATATAAAGTCTTATTTATAAGAACTTAAAATTTCACTCAGCTTTTACCTATTTAACAAGGTCAAATTTGGCATCCAAAAGTGCCTATTCAAGTTTCTATCTAAATTTATAGTGCAAAATGACAAAGTTAAAAATATGATTAATGTGTCAAAGAAGCATACAGAATTACTGGTTGAATTTATTTATCGCTGAGTAAAAATTAAACTGGAAGTAGACTATTTTAATTTTATGACTGAACATTCTTTTTGATGGACCTAAGGTACTGTGTCAAAAGTGAGTTAAAAATAAGAAGCATTCTATATTAATCAATTAAGCCAAACCCTATTAAAACTCAAGTTTCCCTATGAATAAGAGGACTACCTTGAAGGTTTTTGGATGTGGAGGAAAGTCAAAAATCAAATGAAAATAGTATTTTTGTTTATTGCATTTTTTAAAAATTCCAACAATAACATGAGTTTGTCAAGTTTGGGAATTTTTTTCTTAAACTATAAGGCTCAGCATTCGCATTTTCTCTCTCTGGAAAAGATATTGAGAAAACAATGAACTTACATGTATCAAGTATTTTTTCCAAATTTAATGAGTTTTATTACAATCGTGTTGTGGCATGACTCTTGCTCTCTGTGCTATGCCTTACATTGTCACTTTGAAAGTGCAATTAACAGAACATTTCTCTCTAGGACAGTACATGAATGTCTTTCCACATATATTTGAATCCACTTTAAAGTGGTCTATTAATCAGACTGGATTCACTGATAGGTAAATATCAGTAAATATGTAAATTGCAGCATGATTAATTTCTAAGATTTGATTTATGATTCTGTTATTTTATTAATTAAAATGTTAAAGTTACCTTGAGGTATGGCCCATCACACAGCAAGATATGTCAAAGGCTATGAACCAGTGATTGTAATAAGTGCAGTGATGAGTTAGTCCAATGTTAAAAGAGCATATTTTGAAATACAGTTCTCTTGCATGATGAAAAAACTGAAATTTTTAAATATTAAAAAATTGATGTCCTAAAATCCAATGTAAAGTATAAGACATGAAGATTTTTGTTGATAATTGGATAGAAGGAATAGTACCTTGATTGCCATATAATTTTTCCAATATGGTAAATATTTATAAGGTGACTACATTTTTGCTGAAATGACTTGGAATCACTACTAATTACTTTGGTCAACTCTACATATCCTACTCAATATGTATATTTTCCTTCACATGTTAGGAAGACGGTTTATGACTGGTCTCGTTGTGACAAAGCAACCATAAAAGTATTAATGAATAGTTTAATGGAATAATATTTCCCATCCTCTGTGGAGTCTCTGCTAAATGAATTAGGATTTGAACACTAGGATAAAACAGAAAAGAAAGCCTGAGTTTATGCTGATGTGTATCGAGTTGATTTGGAACAGCGGAATTTCATTCTATTTTGTATTTCTCAGAGTTTTGTTTATTTTTCCTTTGCAAAGAAAATTAAATAGTCCCAGGAAAGATCCTTCAGTTACATAAAATTTCATTTTATGGAATATCATGGCCTCATTCATATTTCTGTCTTGTTTATTTTTTTTAGTTTTGGCCCCAGCTGGGTTTGAACCCACCACCTCCGGCATATGGGGCCAGTGCCCTACTCCTTTGAGCCACAGGCACCACCCTCTGTCTTGTTCTTATAGTTAGTATATTCAGTGTTTGGGGCTCTTGTATTTGAAAGTGTCTTGTATTCACTGCTCCCATTTTTGTTTTCTTTTTAAACTAAAGGTATATGAAGCCTTAGATTAAGCAGAATAAATATCTAAATGTAAAAACAAAGCATATGAAGATAGCTTTCTCAAAATGAAATTACAAGCATATGATAATAATATGTATACCCTTTGCAGGAAGATTATTCTTTTACAGAGATTTTTCAGAATAGTGAAGTTTTGCTTGTTTTTGTTTTTGTTGCTTGTTTCCCAGATGTACCTGTAAGTCCTCGGTGGGTCCCTGATCTCTTCTACTGCCTGAACTGTTCCTCATTGCCTGAATGTGAGGACACTCTGGCTTCAATTGTTTGCACTCTCCTACGTGCCTATGCATGTCTGTCTGGTGAGCCAATGGTCCCCTATTCTCTACACAGATAATCACTTTAGCAAAACGATGCACCTCCCTTCCCTATGCTATCTTCTCTAATGTCCTGCTTTCCTCTTACCTTTCCCCTCTTTCTTTCTCATTCTCCCTTTATTTTCTCATTCTTTGATCCTTTGACTAGTTTTGTCTTTACTGAATGTTTTTCACGCACCTGGATCATGAAATGACCCTGTGGGAGACTGCTGAGTAAACCTATATCATGAGAAAGGTGGGTACGCTATGCTCTGAGAACACAAGGGAGTGGTGGATACACAAGTCTTGGTGAGTCAGAAATAGATCAGAGTTTTTACAACTGATGAAACCAGAAGGACAGGCAAGAGTTCTCCAGGCACCTACGGAAACCCATTTCTCCCCCAAATGTCTCATCCATCAGGCAGGTCAAGGCTGTGTTGACCTATTCTATCTTTTATTAATTTTTTTTTGTTTTCTTTTCTACTCTTGATATCCTCCCAGCTTTTTTGAGGCATATTTACAAATAAACAATTGTATATATTTATCATATACAGAGTGATAGTTTGTATAGATATATACACACACATATTGGGAAATAATTGCCACAATCATGATAATTAACATATTCATCACCTTACATAGTTATTGTGTGTGTGTGGTGAGACATTTAAGATCTTCACTCAGCAAATTTCAACGATACAATACAATATTAATAACTGTAGTCATCATGCTATACATTAGATGTCCAGCACTTACTCATAATGCCTACCTCAAATGATTACCTTTGTACCATCTCTCTGCTTTACTCCCTTCCCCAGTCCCTGACAACCACCATGCTATTCTCCACCTCTGTGAGTTTGACCTTTTAAAATTCCATTATAAGTGAGATCAAGGTAGAAATCTCATTGCACTTAAGGCCTGGGTAACCTAGAAGTACAAGGTAAGATTGTTCTAAATATCCACTTAAGCCTCTAAGACCATGAGTGTAGCCAAATTTTCTTAAATGAAAATTTAAAAAGACTTTTGTAGTTATTGCTGAATTTGTAAAAACTTAGCTTTTCAATATCAAATTAATCCTTTGATTCATAAAATCTAGTTTTAGTTTTATAATTTCTGTAAATAGAGCACAAACAGAATTTTTAACTCAATGTGAAGACTCCAAACACAATTATGTCCTGGGTCTATGACATAAAAAGAGATAAACACTTCGGAGAGCCTTTAGAGGTTTTTTTTTGAGACATAGTCACCTTTGGTAGTGTGCTGTGGTGCTCACAGCAACCTCAAGCTCCTGGGCTTAAAAGATTCTCTTGTCTCAGCCTCCTAAGTATCTGGGACTATAGGTGATCACCACAATGCCTGACTATCTTTTTGTTATTGTCATCATTGTTGTTTAGCTGGCTGGGCTCAAACTCACCAGCCCCAATGCATGGGGCTGGCGTCCTAACCACTGAGCTATGGGTATCCAGCCCTTTTAAAGACTTTTTAAAAAAAAGTAGAAGAAAACCAAACAGAGTTATTCATTATTATTATTATTTTGCAGTTTTGGGCCGAGGCCAGGTTTGAACCTGCCACCTCCAATATATGGGGCTGGCGCCCTAATCCTTTGGGCCACAGGCACTGCCCATATTTATTAGTTTTTTATCAGTGCACCTTGCTAGTAATTGACAAAACTTTTCAACTGATTTTATTAAAAATGTAAGTACATGCGTAGGTTCTCCACAGGAAAATTACATTGTCTTTTGGGTGTGAAAGTATTCTCTGATACAAATGTATTAAAATAATGTAATAGTTGAAGTGATATATTTTTGTGTCAACGAAAATATTTTTGACATGACATATTAATCAGAGTAAGCAACTTTTAAATATAACAGGTTTTGATATTTTACGATGATTTGGTGATTTAAATTATATACCTAGATACAAATAACTAGAGTGGAATGAAATTTTCTGAATTTTCTTTTTAATTACAATTAAGTGTCAGCAATTTTTTTATAATCTGATTATTTTATTCACAGTAACAGCTAATCCATATTATTAAGTGCTGAAATGAATCATTTCAATTGTTCAGAGTGTACAAATAAAGTGGTGGTTCTCAAACTTCCTAATTCCACCACCCTGTGGGGCATTAGGAAGTTTGAGAACCTACAGTTCCTGTGGGTCTCCACCCACAGGTTGAGAACCACTGAAATAAAGACTCAGTTGGGTTGGACAGGAGGAATAAGTTTGATTTATTTTTTTAGGTCAATTGTATAGTATAGTAAATATAGCTAATAATTGAGTTCTGTACATTTCAGTATTGCTAAGAAAGTAAAGTTTTCACCATCAAAAATTATAAACATTTGATGTTATTAACATGTTAAGTAGCTTAATTTCATCATTTTATGTTGTATTAAAAATTATACTACTACTTTGACTCCATAAATATATACAACTATAATTTGTCGATATATAACAAAATTAAGAAAATTACTTAGTATTGCTTTCTACGTAATCTAAAATTAATGTATTATTTATAATTCTGCCTTGTATGACTCGTTTAATACGACCATCAACAATATACAATAGCATAATTGCATATACCTTGACCTTGGTGTATTGATCCATGATGTGAGCAGGAGGAAATGTCTTGAAGAGCCCCCCAAATGCATTGTAACTGTGTTTGGTAACTACTTCATATCTGGATGTCCTGTGAAAATGGGTGTCATCTGAAGTTATTTAAAACACATATATATGCCTCCCCATATATATGCAATCATCTTGCTCTAATAGAGTCAGAATCTCATAGACTGTGCAAATCAGTAAAAAGTATTTCATTTTCACCAATTCCAATACAGTTGTTGCAGTAAATAGATAACTTAAGCTATAATGCTCTTTTCTGTAAAATAAAAGCATAATTTCTCCTAGAAATAAGACATCTAAAAAAAACACTGAGGACTTCAGATGTAAATATACAAAAACCCAGAGCACCTTAATTACCATCTCTCCTGAGGAATACGCAGGAAACCATTTCCCAATATTTTTGTTGGGAAATCTGTAGAAACACATTTATAAACATTTTCTATATTACAATATATATCACATTACATGATGAATATACTCTAGTATAGTATGTACACTTGTATATAAACAAAAGATAAAGGAATCTCTTCAAATAAAATTACTGTCCTCATTATGGACAGGATGTTCACTGGCGAGGAAGCGAGATAATTAGAGGTATGATTGGAGGTAAGTTATGGGAAAGGCAAATAAAAGTTTCATTCAGGACTCTGAAGAATTCCTTGGTGTGAGAACTCAGCAACTAAAAAGGTTTTAGAGAGACTAGTAAAGTAATGGTGTAATGGCTTTAATTTTACTGGTTTCTGTCAGGAATCCCCCACCTTCAAAGCAAAGTGAGTGAAATAATATGGTAAATTTACCTCTTCCTGAAACCAGGTCAATAAGCTTCTTCCAAAATGAATCTGAGTGCACTAGCAGCCCAGGACATCAAACAACTAATGTAACTTCTACAAGTCCGGAAAAGAAGGGCATTACAGTATTGGAGTAATACGAACAGAATATGCTATTTTAATGAAACTGTCACATAAGATAGCCATATCCCTCAGGAATAAGTTAAGTTTCTCCAAAAATGAACAGATAATATTCTTTAAGCATTCTAACTGGGGCAATCCATTGGAAAAGCATGAAATAACTTTGGTTTTAAGTAACTGTAAACATCAGCTGTCATAACCTTAACTATCAACATACTAATTTTGAAAATTAACATTTGTCCTGATTTAAAATGTGAATGTGTATTTTCAAAAAGATAGGCTCGCTGCCAACAGAATAATAACTCAGGGGAAACAAAATTTGTAACACATCAAAACAGGCAGTTTTCTATCAGAAAATAAACACTGAAATTAATATATTTTAATTGAAACTTCCTTTTTTTTTTTTTTTTTGAGATGGAGCCTCAAGCTATCCCCCTGCATAGAGTACCATGGCATCACGCTCACAACAACCTCCAACTCCTGGGCTCAAGCGAGTCTCCTGTCTCCGTCTCCCAAGTAGCTGAGACCACAGGTGCCCACCACAACGCCCGGCCATTTTTTGGTTGCAGCCATCATTGTTGTTTGGCGGGCCCGGGCTGGGGATTCGAACTCGCCTCCTTAGGTGTATGTGGCTGGCGTCTTAGCTGCTTGAGACACAGGCGCTGAGCCAAATTGAAACTTCCAATAAGTAAACTGGAAGCATATTATTATCAGCTTGATTTCCTTAGACATGTATTTGGTATTTCTGGAAAGGCTATTGAAAGAAAAAAATTCTGAAAAGGTTTGGGACAAAACAACAATTAAAAAGAAAAATATGCTAAGCAAAATGGTATTTTAAATTGTTAGAAGGTAGGCCGTATTGCCCAAGCAGATACAGAAAAATTGTGTTAAAATAGTATCTTTGGTTAATACAACTAACATTGAAATGAGATAATACCTTCCTGATTGCCTACAAAAAATACAACTTAGAAAGAAGAACACTTGCTTCTTGTACGTGCATGCAAGGTTTTAGTGCTTATTGGTTTTATTAGTATGTTCCTTTGGTTATATGCTGTATTAGATTTTTTTTTATTGGCATGTTTTGTTTTGTTCTGTTTTGCTTTTGTTTTCTTTGTGTGCAAGGAGTAACAAGGTCATTAGTAATTGCTCATAATTATATGCTCTCAAGAAAGTCTTTGTCAAGTTCTTTATATTTCTAATCAACCCTAATTCAATGATTCTTTTTCCTCCCTAAGGAAAAAGGATGTAAACACAAAACAGTGAGTCTTCACAATTCTGATTGGATGGTTTTTTTTGTTTATTTGTTTTTCATAAAAAGATAAATTTCAAGCTGGGCATTGTGGTGGGTGCCTTTAGTTCCAGAGACTCAGAAGGCTGAGGATGGAGGATCATTTGAACCCAAGAGATTGAGCTGCTGTGAGCTAAGATGACACCATAGCACTCTACCCAGGGCAAAAGAGTGAGACTCTGTCTTTAGAAAAAAAAAAAAGATAGATTTCACATTAATATGACAAATGGAATATGCAATACAAAATCAATTCTATTCAGAAAATCATGCCAGTTTGCTGTTTAAAGTTTTTAATAAAAACATGAAAACAGGGGAATCTGGTTCAGCACCCGTAGCTCAGTGAATAGGGCACCGGCCACATACACAAAAGCTGGCAGGTTTGAGCCGGGCATGGGCCTGCTAAACAACAATGACAACTGAAAGCAAAAAAAAAAAAAAAAAAAAGCTGGACGTTGTGGTGGGCCCCTGTATTCCCAGCTATTTGGGGGGCTGAGACAAGAGAATTGCTTAAGCCCAGGAGTTTGAGGTTGCTGTAAGCTGTGACATGACAGCACTCTACAGAGGGTAACATTATAAGATTCTGTCTCAAAAAAATAAAACAAGGCTCAGCACCTATAGCTCAAGTGTCTATGGCTCCAGCCACATACACCAGAGCTGGCGGGTTCAAATCAAGCCTGGGCCTGCCAAACAACAATGACAACTACAGCCAAAAAATAGCCAGGTGTTGTGGTGAGCGCCTATAGTCCCAGCTACTTGGGAGGCTGAGGCAAGAGAATCACTTAAGCCCAAGAGTTTGAGGTTGCTATGAGCTGTGACGCCACTGCATTCTACCCAGGGTGACAGCTTGAGGCTCTGTCTCAAAACGCAAACAAAAAACACACAAACAAACAAAACCAGGGGAATCTGTTTTTTAAATATGCCTTAAGCAAAGTAGTGAATTATTATTGGATGTCTCTACATCCATTTACTTTTACACGAAGGATATCTATGAAAGCAATGGTTTCTCAGACAGGACTCTCTCTGTCCATTCCACAAAATAATGGACTGTGTGTATGGAAGGGAATCCAGATTTAACAAATAAAAACTCATAACAAATATTCATGTAGGTATTACTACACTGATTCTAGAATCTATGTAACATTAAATATTGTAAGGGCTATATGACATTATTTTAAGTAGAAAATGAAGGCACCTTCTTGGCTTATCCAAAAAGAACATTGGGAAGGTAAAATTTTCATCTTTAGCTTCTCTTACCCAACCAAATTTACATAGTTTCTACACAAGGGAGTCAATCTTGACTCTAGTAAATACAAGTATAATAAAGTAAGAATGTAGTTATGAACTATTATTTTTATACTGATTGAACCCACAATAATCTTGTGGACGCCTTTCTAATAAAACTTAAAGCTTAACATTATCAGGATTTTTAGGACTATAGATACTATTTATAGATCTTTTGTGTGAATGTTAAAATATGTCCTCCTCCAAAATAAATAACTAGGAAAAGCCCTCCCCAAGCCCCTCTCTATTCCTCCCCTCCTAGGAAACAATCAGAAGAATGTGATTTCTCTGTACACGGGGAAAAAACATTGGCTTTTTCTCTAATCTGGCAGGTTCTTGTGAAAGTATATGAACTTCTACATTTGTGCTTGAGTTTGGGAGTTGAACTTGGGTTGACTTTAGGCCTCATTTATTCACTGCTCAGTCAGACACTTTTGCAAGAGACATAAACTGCCCAATTATTCTCAATGGCTCTGACTCGTATCTATTCTTTCATCCCTCAATTAAATAAATCATTCAACTCAATAGAAAGAAGTAAAGTGCTTAACATTTGCTTTTTAAATGATAACAAATGCAAGTTTTATTTGTTACTTAAAGCCAATTCCTGAAGAAGTAGGTAAAAATCTTTGATATACAAATCTCATTTTAAGGAAACCTTTCTACAATCCCTTTCTCAATTACTTCCTATTAGTTCACCCTGTTTACTTTATTCATAGTTTTAGTTTTCCCCTCACATGATCTTGATTATTTATTTCTTTACTCCATGAGTTCTCCCTCACCTTCTATGTAAGCCTACGCAAGGCAGGGAGATTCTCTGCTCTTTCATTGCTGTGTTTCTAGTATCCAATGTAATAACCAGAAAATGGGCCACTCAGTAGAGAATTGTACCCTCAATGAATCCCCAATAATAATAAAAAAAAAAGAATCACAGATTAGTATGAAATACTCCTAGCTATCTATTTAATAAAATTATTAATAAAAGATTTTGTAGGCGAATAGAGAAGGTCACATACTGGTAAACAAAACCTAGCTTTTTTAATATTGCAAAGACTCAATAAAATAACTTAAAAAGAAAAAAAAGTGTCCATTAAAACTATGGTTAATTAAACCTGATTTTATTCATTTGTGAAGGAAAGAAGATGCTAATAAAACTAAGAGGTTATATTCTCTATAGTTGACAAGATAGTTAAATGATCTAATGTTCATAATACTGGTAGAAAGGCTAAGAAGACAGAAGAACACAGCTGGTATGCTAGGAGAAATAGGGTGATACGTGAAAGTCCTGAGAGGCTCCCTACATTTAAACTGGGATGATCAATCTAATAGCGATTCCTAGTAGTGATTATGTCAGAAGTACAAAACTCAAATGACAAGGAGTTAGCTGGGAAAGGATTTAATGCATAAATTGCAAAAGGAGTTTTCTAAAAGTTATTACAATTTCTGGTATTATTATTATTGATATTTTTATTATTATTACCATTCAACTCCTTTAAGAAAATCAAGTGTAACAATCATTGACTAAAATAGCTCTTGCTAGGAGTCCTGAAAAGCTGGTGGAAAGACTATAAAAGTCAACACCACTGAGTTAGAGCAAATATGCAGAAAGTAGTAATTTCACAGTTCAAATTGGCATACCCTGTTATTACAAATTACTCATACAATCCACAGGGTATATAAAGCTGATTTATTGAAGTAAGCCTGATTTAAAGTAAGCCAGTTTCTAAAAGATGACCATGAATAAATTAAAGAAAATATACTCTACATCTTAGCTTTTTATTTAGAGTTTTAGGAAATATACATATACATATACATATATATATATTTTACTCTCTAACTATAATTGATCATCATATTTGCTGTGGATCAGGATGAACTAAGTAAACACTCTGTGTGTAACTTTATTTTATTATTTTAGCTTATGGTATGCCACATTAATGGCCAAAATCCAGTCTTACACATAAACTTGCAGCTTAGAACTCACTTAGACCTCAAAGAAAAAGGGATCAAGATTAGCAGAGCAAGCAAGGCTGAATGATTTCTCCCCAATTTGCTTATACTTTATTATTTTGGAAGAGGTGTCTTTGGAACGTGGTTGGGAGACAGAGAGAGATAAGGAACAGAAAGATATTAATCGAAGGGTACAGAGTCCCAGTTGGACTGGGGGAATACATTTTAGTTATCTGCCATATTGCTTGGTGACCTTGGTTAATAATAATATCTATATATTAAAAAATTACTAAAGTAATAGACTTTTAATGTTCTCAGTGAATAGATGGCAACTTGGTGAGGCGATGGATATGTTAATCAGTGTTAGTGAATCTTTCTATAATGTATACATAGATCGAACTCTTTACTACCAAAAATACTTTATAGAGTTACTATTATCTATTGAAAAAAAATAAAGAATTAAGTATTATAGATGACATTTAGATTTGTGTCAATTTTTCAACAGAATCTTATGGGGGATTTCACTGAAAAGTGTAAACAAACAAGTTTGGATGTAGAAACTATAAACATCTAAATTTCCATGCAAAAGAGGAGGAGCATTTGAGATTGGGGATGTTTAGAAAGTAGAAAGTAGGAGTCAAGAATGTTTAAGGTGGGCGGTGCCTGTGGCTCAAGGAATTCGGTGCCAGCCCTGTATATAGGAGGTGGTTGGTTCGAACCCTGCTCCAGCCAAAATCTGCAACAACAACAACAAAAAGAAGGTTCAAGGCAATGTAGAAGAAATCAGAGAACATGCTTGTCTACTGCTACTGAAGAAAGAAGAGATTGGATGGTCGACATGTGGTGAGGAATTTTAAGGCTTTTGCTGCACAGTGTGTAATATACACCTACTGCTCCTCCTTTTCTCCTATCAAGTTGTTGGTGAAAATATAACTCACACACTCATGTCTTTGCAGCTGGCCAATATTTTCTGAGAAGTGTAAAAGGGTGCTGAGTTCTACATGATACGTGACAGGAGTAATACCCAAGACTACACTCTGGACCATTTACATTTAAGATACAAAGATCTTAAAAATATACTCTGAGGCAGCTAATGCCATTCTTTTATAGTGTCTGTGTTCATACTTGATTGATCTTTGAGTATATTTATTTTTCCACATTAGATAAAGGTTAATAACCAATGTAGGATGCTGGAATCGATAAAGGACCAAGAGACTTGAAGCCTTGCCATCTTTCTGCTCCAAATTGCTAAGTAGGAACCTCATTTAACCCCAAAGCCTTTTTATTCAACATTTGCAGAAAATGAAACACTTAACTATGTGGCCTTTAAGTGTTTCTTAAGCTCTATCTACTCACCCCACATTCTATGTACATTATGTACATCTACATCAGTATGTAAACTTAGTGGTTCAGGTGTTAAGAGTGTTCTCATTGTTTCTTTTTTTTTAAATTAAATCACAGTTGTGCACATTAATACTATCATGGGGCACAGTGTGTTGTTTCCATATGCAATTTGAAATATTCATCCAATGTCTCATTGTTTCAAGCTCCAACATTCTATTTGGCTCCAGAAGAGATTAGAAATGTGTGTACCAGCTTGGCGCCTGTGGCTTAAGTAGCTAAGGCGCCAGCCACATACACCTAAGGTGGCAGGTTCAAATCCAGCCTGGGCCCACCAAATAACAATGATGGCTGCAACCAAAAAATAGCCAGGTGTTGTGGCAGGCGCCTGTGGTCCCAGCTACTTGGGAGGCTGAGGCAGGAGACTCGCTTGAGCCCAGGAGTTGGAGGTTGCTGTGAGCTGTGATGCCATGGCACTCTACCCAGGGGGATAGCTTGAGGCTCTGTCTCAAAAA